>CM053788.1:263498096-263555596 GCA_028749045.1 Cupressus sempervirens | reverse complement strand
GAATTTTTTTTTTATTGAATCATAGACAATGATTGTTCATATCATATGACTAGTGCTATGAGTAATTTTGTTAAGTTCAACAACCATGATAAAGGAATTGTTAGAGTTGGAAACAACACGGCTTGTCATATCAAGGGAATATGATCTATTATTCTTGACAAGAAAATTAACAAGGATGATGTTTACTTTGTTGATGCATTTAAACATAACTTATTGAGTGTTAGATAGTTGGTTGATAAGGGATATTAATTACAATTCATAGAGAAGGCATGAATTATCAAGGACAAGAATGGTAAGATTATTGACAGTGGTACAAGATCTAGAGGTAATCTCTATTAGTTGAACCCTACAGAGATGACATGTTTGGTTGCTAAAGTTGACAACAATTGGATGTGGCATAGAAGGTTTTGACATGTACATTTTGATAATATTGTGAAATAAATTAGTACATTTTCTATTTGGGATTTACCAAAAATTGTGAAGCCTACTTATGTTGTGTACAAGGAATATGTTATGGCTAAGTAGAAGAAAAGTTCTTTTCTAGCAAGAATTTCACTACAACAAAAAAATTGGAGATTTTTCATATAGATTTGAGTGGTCCCACAAATACAAGAGGATTCTATAGTAAAAGGTACTTTATGATTATTATTTATGACCTTACTAGGATGATATGGGTAGTGCTCCTTAAAGAGAAATCTAAAGAATTTGAGAAGTTTAAGTTATTTAAGAATAGAGTTGGAAATGAGTGTGGATTGAATATTAAATGTTTAAGATCTGATAGATGTGGATAATTTACCTTGAATGAGTTTAGCAACTTTTTTGAAGTGAATGACATTAAGAGGTAGCTATGAACCCCTAAGACTCCTAAGCAGAATGGGATAATTGAGATAAAAAATAGGTCTATAATAGAAGCAACAAGAGCTATGATATTTGAGAATTATGTATCAAAGAAATTTTGGAGAGAAGTTAATATAATAATATATACAATAAAACAAGTATAGATAAGAAAAGGCACAAACAAGGCACCTTATAAACTATGGTTTGGACATGCACCATCAGTAAGGTATTTCAAAATTTTTGGAGGTAAATGTTATATCAAGAGAGATGATGACATTGACAAGTTTGATGCAAGAAGTGATAAAGGTATGTTCCTTGGTTATTCATTGAAATAAATGCTTATAGATGTTTTAATTAGAGGACTAAGACTATTGTTGAAAGCACAAATTCAAAAGTGGATGATAATTTGGAGTTAAAGAACGAATGCTTGATTATAATTCTAATGATGAAGAAACTAATCCAAAGCTTATCGAAGAAAATGTTGAGACTTTCTATTAGAATAACAATAATTTTTAGAATGAAATTCAAGCTATGGAACAAAGAAAGGAACAAAGATATTAACCTAGAGTAGAAGTAAGAATTGAGTTAGTGACACCAACACCAAACAAGACTTTGACAAAAAATCACCCCGTTGATTAGATTATTGGAAGCAAAGATAGAGGAGTTATGAAAAAAAACATAGTACATAAAGAATTATGTTTTATTTCTCAAGTTGAACCAAAGAGTGCAGATGAAGCATGCAAGGATGATCATTTGATTCAAGCAATGGAGGAAGAACTAAATCAAATTGTAAAGAATGAGACATTGGAATTGGTCCCTAGACCTAAATATAAGAATATTATAGGAACTAAGTGGGTTTTTAAAAACAAGATGAATGAATGAGATGAGATTTGGAGAAAAAAAGAGAAACTGGTATGCAAAGGATATTCATAGTAAGAAAGTATAGACTATGAAGAAATATTTGCACATATTTCTAGAATTAAAGAAATAAGGATATTCTTGGCTTATATATAAAATAAGAAGTTCAAATTTTATTAGATGGATTTAAAGTTAGGATTTTTGAATAAAGAACTTGAAGAAGAAGTCTACATTGAGCAGCCTAAAGGATTTCCTTTGATAGAAGAAGGAGCTATGGTATGCAAAGTGAAGAAATCATTTTATGGACTAAAGCAAGCACCTAGAACCTTGTATGCAAGGTTGGATATCTATTTGGCAAAATTGGAATTGTATAAAGGCATTATAGATAGTAACTTATATTTGAAAGAAATTGAGAATGGCTTGGTTGATTATTGTGATATTTCTGGATGATATAATGTTTGAAGGTAATGATGAAGCAAGTGAAAAGTTTTTTAATGAAATGAAGAATAAATTTGAGATGAGCATGATTGGTGAGATGAAATATTCCTTGGGTTTATAGTTTGTGTGGAATAGTGATGGTATTTTCTTATTACATACTAAGTATTTGAAAGACTTGTGGAAGAGAATTGGTTTGGAAAGTTGTAAGCCTATTGATACATATATGATCACTAGTCACAAGTTATCTAGCAAAGATGAGACACCTATAGTTGAACAGAAGAAGTAAAAATCCATGATTGGTGGTTTTTAATATCTCATCACACAAGGCTAGATATAGCTAATGTAGTTGGAATAGTAGCAAGATTTCAAGATACCCCTAAGGAATCACATTATGTAGTAGTAACAAGGATATTTAGATATTTGAAGGGTACACCTAATTTTGGTCTGTGGTATGATAGATCAAATGATATTACCTTATGTAAAAATACTAATGTAGGCTAGATAGGTAATATGAATGACACAAAGAGTACAAGTGCTAGAGCATTTTTCCTTAGAGGAAGACCGATTTCTTGGCTAAGTAAGAAACAATATTTTATTTCATAGAGAACAATAGAAAAAGAGTATGTAGCAACAACAAACAACTAAAATCAAATCATGTGGATGAAATAGATGCTGAAGGATTTTGGGATAGAGTTTTTAAAACCTTTTTATCACACACTATGATAACACAAGTACAATAAGTATAACTGAGAATCCTGTGTTACATTCTAAGGAAAAGCACATGTTGATTAAGTATCATGTTTGGATAGAGAAAGTTGTAGAGAAAGAGATCATATTAGAGTATGTTAATACAAAAGAGTAGAATGAAATTATTTTTATGAAGTCTTTTCCTATGGATACATTTGAGTATTTGTGAGGTATGCTTAGGGTTAAAACCCTTCCTACTTCATAGTAGACAATGTAGAGATTGCACTAGTCTAGTGGTACACAACACCATTGTTTATTTGGGCTGAATGCCGATGTTTCCTCTATGGGGGAGTATTTGTGATTGCATAGATTCATGAATGACTCTTATTGAACAATGTATTTGGACACTTGATATGGATGAAGATTTTGAGTACTTGACATAATGATTGTCATTGATGCAATTTGGTGGGGGGGGGAGTGCATAAAAAATATCTTTTGAATAAAGAGTGCATGGAAAGATAAGCATACAAAATGAGGGAGAAGTAGTACATGAAAGCTTATGAGACTGTGGAGAGTTATATTGATGTCAATAGGAGGAGTAGCAATTTTTTCTAAGGGTTCTAGATTTGATTGGTGAAGAGGATTTGAAAGGATAAGAACACCAACACCACAAGAGTTGGACTTGGTATTCTTGGAATTTAGATGTTTTCTATCTATGTTTCCATCAATGCCAAAGGGGAGATTGTTAGAATGGATGCTGATTATTACTATGGGGGAGTATTCTAGTATTGTTAGAATAGTGGAGAAATAGTTAACATGATTATGCATTTCATTCATGAGTATGCTTGTTATTGATTTCACCACATTTAGAGGATTAATATTGTAGCAGATAGAGAATGAGGCTGTAAAAATTGAGCATTGATGAGTAGGTCAAGCACAATTTAGGATATGTTATATAATGTGTCCTAATGACATGGATAAGTGCATGTATAGGAAGTCAAAGACATGTGAGAGTTATTTTCAATTTACAAAAGATAGTATGTAGACATAGTACTTGAGAAGTGGTTTCTCGTGTTTGGATTGTATCTCCTAAAAGGGATAGAATCTTGATGAGTGTACTTAGACAATGATAAAACACAATCTGATGATGATATTAGCAAGTGTAAAATGTTTAAGGTGGCATGTGTACAAGTTTGTAAAAAGCTATGAGCCAATTTTTTTTTGTATTCATGAAAGGATGCGATGCATTGTATTATCTTATTGAGGTCCTATTATAATTTTAATTGGGAAAGCCTTAAGGCTGAATCAATGAATTACTTTGAGGACATGGTATAAAGGAAAGTTGTTTTCCTTGTAATGCAGAATGAAAGTGTGAATTTTGAAAGCAATATGATAAATTGGTAAATGTGAGTAAGTGATCAAAGGGATCATTATGATCAAAATTTGGAGATCTCTTATTGGGATTTGAGAAGCATTTGGTGTAGAATTGGCTTAGCAAGAGGAAAAATTAAGAGTTTGAGTTGCTAATATTAGTTACATTTCTATTATTCTGAAAGGAATGATATAGAGACCACTTGGATAGTGAGTTCAATGGTCTTACCTATAAAGTTATTTGGATAGTGGGTCCATCTACCTTCAACAACTCCTAACCATAGGACTAGAAAATATGTGGGATAGAATACTATGAGAAACCAAAAACTCAAATAACATATTCTAACTATTCTAATCTACCATGAAAACAATTGAAAATAAAGAGATTAAAAAATAATCAAACCCCCCTTTCAAATGTAATTTCCATGATCTCCTTTCTTCTCTATTGTTGATTTTGATGTAGCTCCAATTCCTTATAGTATACCTACAATTGAAAGAAAGAGACAATGAAAAAATGCTACAATGAATGATGGAGAGAATACTAGAAGTGTGGTTAAGAGTGGTTAAGAGCGATTAAAAGATAAATGAGTACAAAATGGCTCAATTTATAGCCAAAATGGGAGAGGTTAGAAATGAATGAGGATATGGATATTTTTCATTTTCAAGTGTGCAAATCGGCACAATATTCCTTGGAATATCTATCATAAATATGACACAATATTTCCATATTTAAGATTCTATGACACATATGAGTCAACATGACTAAAAGTAGAAGAGAATATATGACAGGTTAATGACACATCATAGCCAAGTATAAACAATAATCTATGAGAAGTGTGGCTTATTATTGTCATGTGTAAGAAATAATATATGCCAAATATGACATTTATTATCCATGTGTCAGGATTGGGTGAAATTTTGAATTAAAATGTCATAATTCCACACAAATGAAAATTAGAAATTAGAAATTAGAAATGGGAAAGTACAGAATAAGGAAATTAAGGATTCCCATAGTTCGTAAAGATGGATCAATTAATTAATAAATTTTAATTAATTAATAACAATGGTCAATACAAATGATTAGTAAAGTGGGATGAACGAAATGATTGATATGACATAGGAATAGATTATGGTTTATCTAATACTATAGGAAAAATTAGTAAATGAATGACCAATTTGATAAAATAAATGTAGGATTACCCTTTTGATGAATTGTGATGATTATGCAAATCAACTAGGATGATGGTGGGTAGATCAAAGCCATGATAAAATTGATTGGATGATTAGGATGGATGACATGTCAAGGAAATATGACATGTATTAAGGACATATGAAATTTAAAAGACATTATAAATGCCACATGATCGAAGTTGATTGATAAGATTGATAAGAAAATATCAACAAACATCATCAATGTGATATAGGAGAATCTAGGGTTGCACTACTATTCTACATGTTTTTCATTTTTCCTAGTTTTTGTTGAGTTGCAATGTCTTTCATCTTCAAGTTCTTAGAGGGTGCTGAGCACTTAGTGGATGCCAAGCTTCCTAGTTGATGCCAAGTTCATAGTTATTACTAAGTGTTCTTTGGTTGCTGAGTCATCCTTTGGATGTCGATTTTATGTGGTTGATGATTTTGTTGGATGCCAAGTTCGTGTGGATGCTAAACTTGTTTGGGTGCTAAGTGTCAGTATCTCATGGAGCCTTCATTTTTTGAGTTGTTTGTGAGCAATTTCCTATTGAGGCTAACCTTTGCATTTGATTTAGTGTTAGATATCTGTTGTGAGTTGACATGTGGCTTATTCTAGCATTTAATTTTAGAGTTAGTTGCATTTTCAATAGGCTAACTTGTGGACATGCATGTATTTAAGAGACCTTGGTTAGAGTCTTAAGAGCAACTTGGAGAAAGTAGGAGTATAATACAAAGTTGGATCATTAAGATTGTAATTGAATAAATACATGGCTATAACCTAGAAGCCCTTATAGTTGAGCATGCAATAGATCTTTGAATGCATATATGAATGAAGGCATTTTCTTCCTCTATAGTTTGAGTTGTTGGTTTTGTTGTTATTTCTACTGTGTTGACTTTGTGTAGGTAGCTTGAATAGTTGGGTGCGCCTTTGGCCTTATTTCTTTGTCCCTCCCTCTGTCAGGTGGTATCAGAGCTTGAGGTTAATCCTTATGGATAGTGGATTATGTAGAACCCTAAGTGAATCTAGTTGTGGGGTGGTAGATCTAAGGATTTGACCTATAACTTGTAGAGGGTTACAATCTTGCAGGAACCTAGTTTGTAAACATGGTTCGAGGTAGAGGAAATGTTGATAATGCAATATTGGATACATTGAGATAAATTGCAACCAGATTAGATGCTATAGAGATAGCCTAGAGGAGAGGAACACATATTGATGATATAAGTGATGATGAAGTAGTAGCACCAAACCCTAATCTAAAACCTAAAGAAGATCAAGATGAGGCAAGGTAGTTAAGAGTGTTGTCTAGGGAAAATTCAAAGCCTGTTGTAGAAGTTATTCGTTATGATGGGAAATTGGACACTAATGCTATGCTAGATTGGATCTCTAAAATGGAGAAGTTCTTTGAGTATGAAATCACTCTTGATAATAGGATGGTTAAAATTGTAGTTACAAGGTTGAAAGGTCATTCTTCACTATGCTAGGAGCATTTGCAAGTTGATAGACAAAGGAGAGGAAAGGAAAAGATCAAAACTTGGGTGAAAATGGTGAATAAGGTAAAGAAAAAATTCCTTCCTACTAATTACCAAGTTATCTTGTTGTGAAAGATGCAAAATTTAAGACAAAGGGATATGACTGTGAAGGAGTAGATTGAAGAATTCTATCGATTCGACATCAAATTTGGACATGTGGATGATGATGTTGAGAAAATTGTAGGGTAAATAAATGGATTGAGATATGGAATCCAAGATAAGATAAGTTTTTTGAAATTGAAAAGTGTGGAGGAAGCATACCAATATGCCTTGAAAGCTAAGGAGATCTTGACAAATAAGAATGAACAAAGAACAAATAGGTAGAGGTGGTAGATTCCAAAGAGGCAGAGGTAGATCTTATGAAGAAGGTGTCACATCTAATAGTTCTATGCAATATAAAGGAAAGTTTGAATGGAAGAATGATGTTAAAGGAAAGATTGAGTGGAAAAATGGTAATTCTTACCAAGGAGGTATTTTTTCTTATTGAGGTAGAGATAATTCTTATTCTAGAGGTGGTTTTCATGGCATTGTTTTAGATGTGGTAAAGAAGGGCATCGATCCTTTGAGTGTAGATCCTATGAAAGTGGGAAAGGTAACATAAATGTTGTGATTCAAGGAGACATTGAGAGTTCACCTAGTGGACCTGAGGCTAGAGAGAATATGATGGTGAGAAGAACCTTATGTAATAAGGGAAGTGATGAGGAACCTATTTTAAGGAGGATTCTTTTCAAAACTAGATGTAAGATGGCTAGAAAATGTTCCAAGGTAATCATTGATAATGAAAGTTATACAAATTTGGCATTAGAAGAGCTAGTTACAAAGTTGTAGTTGTAGAGGCTAAATCATCCTAAACCTTATCATGTTTCAATGATCAAATATGGACATAAGATATTAGTAAGTGAGAAATGCCTTGTGAAGTTTAAGATTGGACATTATTTTGATGAAGTTTTATGTGATATGATGCCTATGGATTGTTGTCATATCTTGTTGGGTAGACCTTGGCAATATGATAGATACGCTATACATGATAGATACTCTTTGGGTGAGTGGGAAGAAGAAAATATTGTTGCTTTTGATTGAAATTCTAGATGGGGTTAATTGTACTGTTGTAACAATTTGCATGGTTAGTGGAAAGAAATTTGAAAAAGAAATGAAGAAGAATCACATATGTTTTGCTATAATTTCTAGAGGACTAAGTTGTACTAGTAGTAACTGAGTGATAGAAAATAGTGGTGATTGAGTAGCAGAAACTAATAGAAGTTGAGTACCAGCTGAAATTGAAAATTTGCTAAATGAATACACAAATATTGTTGGAAAAGATATGCCTGATGGTTTGCCTCCAATGACAAGTATAAGTCATTGTATGGATTTGATTCCTAGAGTTAGTTTGCTAAATAAAACACCATATAGATTAACACCTATAGAGAATGAAGAACTTTAGACAAGTGCATGAATTATTGCAGAAAGGTTTGATTAGAGAAAGCTTGAGTCCATGTATTGTACCTACCTTATTAGCACCTAAGAAGAATGAAGAATGGAGAATATGTATTGAGTCCATAGCCATTAACAATATCATAGTGAAATGTAGGTTTCCTATGCCAAGGATAGATGATATAATGGATTGTTTGCATGAAGCAAAGTATTTTACCAAGAATGATTTAAAGAGTGGCTATCATCAGACTAGAATGAGAGAAGGTGATGAGTGGAAGACTACTATTAAGACAAAAATATGGTTTGTATGAATGGTTGGTTATGCCTTTTGGTTTGACTAATGCACCTAGTACTTTCATGAGGTTAATGAATAAATTTTTGAAAAGATTCTTGGGTAAGTTTGCAATTGTTTATTTGGATGACATTTTGATATTCAGTAAGACTAAGGAAGAACATCTTAAGCATGTTAGAAAAGTATTGCAGAGATTGAAGGAGGAGAGGATGGTGATTAATTTGAAGATGTGTTCTTTTATATAATTAGAGATTGTGTATGTACGATTTTTGATTTTAACTGATGGTTTGAAGATGGATCTTAAGAAGATAAAATAAATTTTGGAATGGCCTACACCTGAGAATGTGGGTGAGGTAAGATCATTTCATGGTTTAGCTAGTTTCTATAAAAAGTTTATAAGGAATTTCAATTCTATTTGTAATGGTATGACTGAGACAATGAAAGGAGATAAAAAGGAATTTAGAGTTGATAAGAGTTTTAAGACTTTGAAACAAAAAGTTGCTAAGTTACCTATATTGGCTTGGCCTAATTTCAATAAGCTATTTCAAGTTTAATGTGATGCAAGTGGTAGTGCAATAGGAGCTATATTAAGTCAATAAGGTAAACTTTTTTCTTTCTTTAGTAAAAATTTGAATGATGCTAAAAGAAAATATTCTATGTATGATCAATAGTTTTATGCTATTGTTCAAGCCTTGAAGAAGTGGAGACACTATTTGATTCTTAAGGAGTTTGTGTTGTATATTGATCATAAAGCTTTACAGTACTTAGGAAGTCAACATAAATTGAACCGAAGATATAAGAAATGGGTTGAGTACTTCTAGAGTTTCACATTTTTTATTAAGCATAAGAGTGGAGCTATTAAAAAAGTTGCTGATGCATTAAGCAAAAGATGTTCTTTATTAACTGAGATGAAGGTTGAAGTTCTTGGTTTTGATGACATGAAAGAGTTGTATGATACTAACCCTAATTCTTTTGAGGCATGAAGAGAGTGCAGAGCACCAAATCTAATAGATTAAATAAGTAACTATGATGAATATTTTATTCAAGAAGGTATGTTGTTCAAAGGAATTCAGTTGTGTATTCCTAGAAGTTCTATGAGAGTTAATTTGATTAAGGAAAAGCATAGTGGTGGATTAGATGGACATTTTGGAATTGATAAGATATTGAGTTTGCTGAAGGAGAAGTATTATTGGCCAAAAATGTCTAAGGATGTTTAGAAACTTGTAATGAGTTGTGGAGTTTTTCAAGTTGCAAAAGGCGTAAGTTAGAATACTAGTTTGTATACACCTTATTACTGTTCTTGAGAAACCCTGGAGTGACATTAGTATGGATTTTGTTCTTGGATTGCCTAAAACAGTGAATGGGTATGATTGTAAATTTGTTGTTGTGGATTGATTTTCTAAGATGGCTCATTTTATACCTTGTAAGAAGACATCAAATGCTGAGCATGTTGCTGAAATTTTCTTTAAAGAGATTGTAAGATTGCATGGATTGCCAAGAAGTATTATTTTTGGTAGATATAATAAATTTGTTGGTTTTGTTTGGAAGACTTTGTGGAAAAAGATGGGTACTGAGTTGAAGTTTAGTTCTACATTCCATCCACAAATAGATGGATAGAAAAAGCTTGTGAATAGAAGCTTGGGTAATTTATTAAGATGTTTAGTTGGAGATAAGCCAAGTAATTAGGAAGTAGTTTTGCAACAAGATAGTTTTTATATAATAATTTTATGAATAGGAGTATAGGGAAGAAACCTTTTGAGATTTTTATAGGAATGTATCCTAGAGGAGTATCAGATTTAAGGGATGTTGTTGGTGAAGAGAAGAGAATGCTATAGGATAAGAATTTGTTGATTTTATGGAGTCTTTGCATAAGGAAGTAAAATTGAGGATTGAACAAAGTAATTAGAAGTATAAGGAGAATGTTGATAAGTCTAGAAGATATCATGATTTTGAAGTTGGTGATGAGGTGATGGTTCATTTAAAGAAATGAAGTTTATTTGTTGGAACATACAGTAAATTGAAGATGAAGAAGTTTGGACCTTGTAAGATCTTGAAGAAGTTTGATAATGGTAATGCACATGAAGTTGAGTTACCTAATGACATGGATATATATTCTATATTCAATGTTGCCGATTTATAAAAATATCAAGAGTCAAAAGATGAAGTGGATGTATCAAATGATTATCCTAAGAAGAGGATTGAAGAAGTTAAACATATACTAGAGTGGAGAGTTGGTAAAAGCATGAGAAGAAAAGACTATTATGAGTATTTGGTAAAATGGAAAAATAAACCTAGTGAAGATGCTACATGGATTTCTCAATCTAAGCTAGATTCAACTCAGGTTGTAACACTTGCATGATTCAAGAGAATAATTTGTTTCTACCCTGGTTTTCTGATGTAGGAGCATCTTGGGTTGGACTACTATTCTGCATGTTTTTTTAGTTTTCCTAGTTTCTGTCAAGTTGTAATGTCTTGCATTGCCAAGTTCTTAGTGGGTGCCGAGTGCTTAGTGGATGCCGAGCTTCTTGGTTAATGTTGAGTTCATAGTTGCTGTTGAGTGTTCTTTGGTTACCAAGCCATCTTTTTGATGCTAAGTTCATGTGGATGTTGAGTTTATATAAGTGTCAAGTGTCAGTATTTCATGGAGCCTTCATTTTCCAAGTTGTTTGTGAGAAGTTTCCTATTGAGGTTGACCTTTGCATTTAATTTAGTGTTAGATATCTATTGTGAGCCAACTTGTGGCTTAGCCTAGCATTTAATTTGAGAGTTCATTTAGTTGTATTTGCAATAGGCTCACTTGTGGCCATGCATGTATTTAAGAGACCTTGGTTAGAGTCTTAAGAGAAACTTAGAGAGAGTAGGAGTAGAATGCAAAGTTGGATCATCAAAGATTGTTATTGAATTAATACATGGCCATAACCTAGAAGGCCTTACAACTAGGCATGTAATAGATCTTTGAATACATATATGAATGAAGGAATTTTCTTCCTCTACCTCCCGAGTTGTTGGATTTGTTGTTATTTCTACTATGTTGACTCTATGTAGGAAGCTTGAATAGTTGGGTGTGCCTTTGGCCCTAGTTCTTTGTCCCTCCTTGTGTCACAATGTTATTAAATTGATTGGATAAGGCCACAATCTGATACTAGGGGACTCAACAATGTCAAAAATTGAATGATAAAAATGATAGGTTGACATAGCACTAAGGGACATGGTGGTGCTAAGGTCAGATTTGATAGATTTGATAATTTGACAAGGTTCTTAGGGACATGATAATGCCTAGGACTAGATAAAATTGATTAGGGTTGACTCAAATTGGTTTAGGGTTGATTAAGGATGATTTAGGGTTGATTAAGGATAGTTTAGGGTTTATTTAGGATAATTAAGGTTGATCCAAAATGGTTTAGGGTTGGTTAGAAGGGATTTTGATGACATTGAAATGGTTTAGAGTTGATTGGATAATATTATGATGATGTTGAAATCATTTAGAGCTAGTTCTAAAAAAATTAGATAAAACATGAAACTATTTTAAAATGATCTATAGTTGATTTGAAAAGGGGGTACAAATGATGAAGAACATGGAAAAATATGTACAAATGATGATCATGTTGGCCAAAAGATTGGAATTAGTGAAATGAGAAAATGGGACATGTTAGGATGAAAAAATGATCAAATAGTAGATGTAGACCATTTTTGAGTGTCTCAAAGGGTTGGAATCTCCTTGTAGGGATTCAAAGTCTCCTAATAGGGACTAATATGTATTGAATGTGTTTCATTGGCTCCTAATAGAGATCATCCTCTTACAAGAGAATTATATATTAGTGTAATCACCTAAAAATAATCACTTGGACTATTAACCCCCTTCTCAGCATTTTGGCTAAATTAATTAATCATTTACCTAGGCCAAATTGCTAAAAATTAATTAATTTGATTATAACCTATATTTTGAGTGTGCTATCCAAAGTTCATTATTTGATTAAAATAACATGTCTCCTTTTAATTAAATAAAAGACCCTATTCTTCTAATCCACTCAATGTGCACACATAAAGTCTTATTTCTATTTTACAAAATAAAGGAAAAAACTCTTTTTGTCTCACATGCAAAGTCAACTCTTTTTTATTGGTTGACTTGTGTGTGCACATGGTTCAAGCCCATTTTAAAACTCCACCCTTTATCATCCATCATTTAATCTTGATCTCCACTATTTGTACATCATTAAAAGAAAGAGCTTTCCCCTTGTCTAAGGATCCACACTCTTTAGTATTGTTATGTTGTAGGTTTCTTGTTAAAATATTTAAAGAAGTATTGTGGAGAACTTCTATTTCTTGTCTACTTTCTAGCATCCATAGCATTTTAATCTTAAAATCATATCGTATGATAGCTTAGTTTCTTTTTTCTATAATCTAGCTCACATATCATAACTAGGCTAGTTTTTAATACTCTCATCTTGGTTACTGTAGCTGCATTTTGCATTTCATATTAACTTACTTCACATTTGCATTACATTTTGAGAGTTCTCATCTGGAAATTTGCACTCTTGCATTTTGTCTCAAAGAAACCTCCCGTTGTTTGGTTCATTAGCAAGAAAACTATCTCTAAGGTTCAACAGAGAGCCCTCATAAACTTGTAACATACTTTCTTGCACTCCATGGATAGGAAGCTCTAATTTGGCATCCAAGCATTTTGATCTCATGGAATCACTTGGATAGAAGGGTTTAGAGCATGACACCTTTTGAGTGTATATGGAATTCTCAGTTTCTGCTTGCTGTTTGTTGGATTTTAGAGGTTTGTGACTATTTGATGGATGTTTATTTATAGATTTTGCTACTATTTTGGGACTAACTTGTGGTATACTAAAAATTGTTCTTGGATGTTGTTTCCTTGAAATGCTTGCATAATTACCTTGAAAAGAATGCATGTCAAAGCTTCAAATGTGCAAGGGCTACTAACACTTGTTTACAAGGGTTCCCAAAGAATAAAATCCAAACTTTCTTGTATTTTTTTTTATTCCATGTGTGACACTCTACTAGTTGCTTTCATTTCATGGGTATGCTAAAATTGTTATTGATATTCTTTGGTGATAGGCAATTATGCTCTTCACCCTTGTGGTGAATCATAAATCTTGACTCACCTTTGGATTTTGAAAGCAAGGGGACTAATTGAGACTTCTTGGTGCATTTGGGGGAAACAATTAAGATAGGAGAGTATGCTCTTCATCCATGTGGTGAATTAGAAATATTGACTCTTGAAAGTGGATCCAATATGTTTTTAGTTAGAATCCTTTTGGGGGCCTACTCTTGGGAAACCAAGAGGAACAACCCAAGTGGTGACAAGTGAACCCAACTATTCCAACCCACTATAAACTCAAGGCTATAAAGGACATAAAACCTTGGTAGATGTATTGTTTGTCTTTTATTAGTGTGAGTACTTGTATGATTGGGACCACGAGGAAAATGCTAAGCAAGAATGCTTAAGGTGCTCTTGTGGCTATGAGGTCTGTTACCCACCACAAGGTGGGGTGCCCCTTAATTGGATAAAAGGGGAACATTATGAATAGAAGCCCTTTCTAAACACTCTAAGTTAGTAGCTACCCTTTTTTCCACTCAACTTGTTGGTCTAAGGATCAATCCTAGTGGACTACCTAGATTAGACCTTGAGATTTTACACTCACCATCTGTGTTCCCTTGGTTGTGCTTATGGAACTTCCATGACAAAGCCAATATCTCTTGTGGAAAACCATTTAGTGTGAGGAAAAGGAGAACTTAGCATGGGCCAAGTTGTTGAGTAATGAACTATGACTTTTAGGTAGATTTCTTTGGCAAGTGTTTTTGAATGTGTTGACTTGTATAAACATTATCACAAATAAAAAATATCAATAAAATTGGTAGGAAGACTACTCTTCTATCACAAATTCATATTGGCAAGGTTGTTTTTATCCTTGTTCAATTGTTTGAGACATGCTAAATACCCCTACTATTTGAAAACCTTGTTGTTCTTTGACACAAACTAAAGTCCTAAATTGTCTGATCTAAATCCTACTTAACTATCAAATCAAATATAAAATTTTTGAGTCAAAACTATCCTCTTTCACAATTCACCAACAAACTATCATATGGTCTTTGGGAAAATATCACAGAATACTTTTTTTCCAAAATTGTATCGCTTGGATATTTTGAGGTCTATCACTTGGTTATATTGAACTTTGTCACCTTGCTTAAGGAAAAGTGTCACATGGTTGTTGTGAACTTTATCATAGGATACAAATTGTTGTCCTACTATCGCCTAGCTTATGGAAGAGTATCAATTGGGTTATTTTACTACCAAAATAGAGTTTGTAGTGCATTTTAACTGATTTAGAGTCTTGTCACTTCATTCCTTCCTAGATCTGGTCTCAAATCTATATGTTAGGTACTATCCTAAGTTGAAAATATGAGTCTAGTCTATCATATGTAAATTTGAAAATTTCATTGATGATCACTTATCAAAATTTGGTTACCGCTCTATGCTAGCTTTATAATATTGAGCTTCTTTCTTGTTCTCTCAGCTTGAGACACTAGTGCTATAAATTATTGAACACTCTTGACAAACCATATATTCTACTTTGACAAGTGATTATTATTGATTGTATGAGCTTCAAATATGAAACACTTCTCTCATCTTATTAAGAAAAGACCCATCCTTACATGTCAATCACAACTAGGATCAAGTTGGTAAAGGTAGTCATCCCTCTTTTATTTTCCCACAATTGGAAACTCCACCTAGACACCCTCATGGATGGACTTGTGTGGAAGATCCTAACTCCAATCAAATGCAAACAACTAACATCCAACACAATCCTCTTTATAACTTTGAAAACCCATTTGGTACACCTTTGACACACCTAGGGGTGAAAAAACCTTTGACACACCTAGGGGTGAAAACATCTTGATCACCATGCATCCCAAAGAGATAAAACACCAGTTAGAAGAGGAAATGATGACAAAAACACACCTCTAAGGACTCCTAGAGTCCATGTAGAAACATGCCCATCACCACCTAGACAATCACAATCGAATCACAAAATTGATGATAAGGTTACTAGTGAAGATGTCATAAGGCTTCAACAAGATGTGGTCACTTAAAAATTGATGCTCAAAGCTTTGGAGAAAAATGGGGACCAATACTTCTAGTATATGATAGTGAAGGGATATAAACTCCCTCAAGATTTTGATGGGCATCGAATAATCAAAAAGTGAGAGCCCACTAAGGTTGAAATCTTGAGAGAAGAAATGCAAGAATTGAGGAAAAAAACTTGCACAATTACAAACTTCTAAAGAGCCACCTAAAATTTCATTTGTTGAATCAATATGTGCTCTCCCATTTGATAGGATTTTATACATGCTTCCATTTCCTAAGGATATAGAGGTTCCTAAGTATGAAAAATATGATGGAAATAGTGACCCTCATGATCATGTGAGGTATTTTTATGGTATTAGCATAGATTTCATGCATGAAGACAACTATCTTATGTGATTATTTCTCAACAGTCTAAGAGGGAAAGCTATGGAATGGTTCACCAAATTGACTCCACCTCTCAAATTTTTTCATGAACTTGCACAATGTTTTAACCACAATACTCTTATAACATTAAACATCTTATGACTATGTTGGACTTGTGCAACATAAAACAAAAATAGGGAGAAATTTTTGCAACATACTTTCAGAGATGGAGATCCCTATACTCTAGGTACCCTTGGCAAGTTCCCGAGGTTGAGAAAATTGGAATTTTTGTTAACAAACTTGTAGTAGAACTATACTTTGACTTAATAAAATAGTTTTTCACATCCTTCGACACAATGTTTGAGAGTGCATATCATATTGAGGATGTTGCTATCAAGAGGGGTGACATTGTTGTGAATAAAGATAATAATGGCAATGGACATGGAAAGGACAAAACTATTTTTTTGTTAATGATGGAGTAGTGGATTATCCTAAGACCAAGGAGTTTGTATTTAACCTTTCCAATGCCATTTATGCTACAAAACAATAAGAGGGTTCAAAACAAAAAACATCTGACAAGAACACCAAGTTTACTAAGAAAAGATGTGTTTACACGCCAATAGTTGAACCTTATGATGTGGTCTTGAAGACTCTAATTGAAAACAAACTAGTCATACTTCTAGACAACTCCCACCCCTATAACCTACCCATCAGGACCGATTGGTGGAAAGAGGATCATTTTTGCAACTATCATAGAAGCAAAGGTCACAATATTCATCACTATTTTAATCTCAAAGATGTAATTCAAGATCTTATAGATGTTGGTAAAGTTGTCATAGATGGCCTTGTTAAAAACTTTGACCATAAAGCTTTTAAACAAACCTTGATAGAATATGAGAAAGGTGAGTCCTTCAAGGCTTCTAAGAAAAATCATGATGCTAAGATCAACTATGCCAATGCTAACATAGATAACATTATAAAAATGATTGAACTTGTTGAGTATCTTTGCACGATGAATTCAAAATCTGATAATGAACCCAACTATGGTGTTGGGGATGAAACACCCAAGGTTTTCCTAAAAATGTGAAATGCTCCTCAATACAATAAGGACACTAGACCTAAGGTACTATTTTGAGTGGCCGAATCTTCCCGTTGACAAAGTGAACCACTTAATGCTATTACTAGGGGCAATTTAAAGTTGTCCTAAAAGTTGCTAATGATCCTAAGAATGCTTCATCCTCCAAAAAATAAACTACCTCTGAGATCTCCAATTATGACCTTGTTAGCCAACTACAATGAACCATGACTAAAATTTCCATCTTTTAGTTGTTAGAATTATCCACTTTGCACAAGGACATCCTTGAAAAAGCCTTGCATTTTTCCAACATTCCCATAGATATTGACAAAAAATTATTTCAAGCTATGGTGAACCATATATCTTCACCTCACTATCTCACAATTTTCAAAGAGGATGATAGAGCTCTCAGTCATCCCCATAATCCTAGCCTCCATGTTGAAGTACAAATCTTCCATACTCATGTTCACTGAGTTCTGATAGACAATGGTGTAGGGTTCAATATCATTTCATTTAATGTGATACAACAATTAGGCATGTCTGAATTTTCCATTGACCCTAGGTGCAAGATCACTACCAAAGCCTATGATGAGGTTGAAAGTCCTTCTAAAGGTCTCATTGTGCTTCTAATCCAAGTGCTTCTAAAGATATCATTTTCCAAGTCCCAAACATACCACTTGCATATAATTTGTTGTTGGGATGACCATGTATCCATGATAAGCAAGTAGTACCTTCCACATATAATTAGTGTATCAAGTTTCTTTTCAATGGTACTGAGATAGTTGTCCTTAGAGATAACTCAATGTCTATAGACATGTTATCTTCTATAAAAAACTTGGTTCCACATAATCTCTCTTCTCATGAGTTTACACCATCCTTTATAGAGTGTGAATAGAAACTAAAAATGATGAGCCTAGGCATGGGTGAATACACTCTAGACTCTATTACTACTTTATCTATTTCCCCTTGGTCTTATGGTAAATCTTTACCAAAACAAAGCCTTTAGCTGCTATAATGACCATTTTTGGCACCTTTGTTCAATCCTCAATTCCCCTAGAAGCATAAAAAGAAGAACAAGTAATCAAAAATTGGATATATAAGGAAGAGGAAGATGAGGAGGAAGTCATGGTCACTACTCCCATCTCTCCTTAATGCTATAGAAAAGGATATAAAATTCTCACAAACATGGGCTATTAGGGCCACAGGTCCTTAAATGGTAACAAAAAATCTCTAGTCAAACCCTTAAGTCATACCAAGGGTCGCAACACTCAAGATACTATTGGCCTAGGTTTTTTGATAGAAGATGAAATACCAACCTTTGACAGAAGAGCACCCGTGTCTAGTGAATCAGAGGATGATGATCCTTCCTCTATTATTTCCACTTTTCAAGATGAGGATTTCATGCCTCTCACTTCTCTCCTTTGGGGAGGAGAACCAATAACCACCCATAATGTATGTTGAAGCTTCTACTTTTAGACAACATGAACAAGATGAATTTGATCATGAAGATTTAAATAGAGGACAAAATAGAAAAAATATTTCTTGCTTAATTTCTAGGAACCAAAGCACAAATTCTAGTGAGTACAAATGAGAAAGTCTATTAGATGCATCTTGTGAATTAGGTATGGACATAATTCACACCTATACAACCCAATAAAATGTAGTTGAAGAGTCTACTATAGGTTTAGATGAGTTTGGTCACAAAATGCTTTAGTGGACCATGCTGGTCCCCCTAGGTCTATTCTTAAGTTGGATTCCTTTGAAACTTTCTCTATAGGCTCGGCTTGACATGTCACCAGAGATGAATCTTTCTGTATCAATAACTTTGAAGCTTCCACATCCCTTTCCTTGATTCAACCTGATCTCATAGATTGGTTGATTGAACATAAAGATCTAAAATACCATCTTTTTAGAATTACTATGAGATCACTTGCTACCTAAATGCCATTAAGCCTATAACTTCTTTCACTAGTGAACTCGCAGTTAACATGATCAAAGTGGATATCAAGTACCTCAGTCACAAACTTAAAAGAAAAAAAACAAGTGGTTAGATGGAAAAAACCACTTTGTGGAAGTATATGAACCTAAAAAAAGTAAAAATAAAGATGTATCCAATGGTGAAAACCTCCTTGAGGCACATGTGGATGAGGTACTTGGTAGTTTGCCGAGCTATTTTTAGGATAGAGCTTCATTTCTCATTGAACCTACATAGCCTATCAACTTGGGTACAACCAAATCTCCTAAAATTATCCATGTGGCTTAGTTATTGTCAAATGAAGAAAAGGAGAGTTTTTCCAAGTTTTTTTGGAAAGGAAGATCAACTTTGCATGGACTTATTTAGACATGTTAGGACTTGACATAGATCTAATTATGCATCATTTATCTATATCTCCTGGTGTAAAACTTGTTAATAAAAAACTAAGAAGATGCATCTACATATAGCCATCTTTCTCAAAGTAGAGTTAGAAAAAATCTTGAGTGAAAACCTTATCAGAGCTATTGATTACGTAGAGTGGATTTCCAATATTGTACCTATGTCTAAACATGACAAATCAATTTGAGTCTATACTAATTTTAGAGATCTAAACAAGGCATGCCCTAAGGATGACTTTCCACTACCCAACATAGACATGATAGTGGATATGACGGTGGGTATGAAATACACTCCTTAATAAATAGATTTTCTAGCTATAACCAAATAAAATATCTCATACTGATCAAGAAAAGATAGCCTTCACATGTACATGGGGTACCTTATGTTGGAATTTCATGCTCTTTAGGCTAAAAAATGTTGGTCCTACCTATCAATGAGAAATGATCACCATCTTCCATGATATGAAACATAAAAATATGGAAGATTATGTTGATGACACATTAGAAAAATCTAAAAGATGAGACACACATCTTGATGACCTTAGTTTGATATTGGACCATATTGAACAATTTCAACTTAGGCTAAATCCAAAAAAGTGTGCCTTTGGTGTCACATCTGGAAAAATGCTAGGCTACATTATATCAACAAAAGGAATTGAGGCTAATCCTAAAAAAGTGCAAACCATCATGAAAATGCTTCCCACTAGAAATATCAGTCAACTTAGAAGTCTTCATGGAAATCTTTAATCAATTTCAAGATTCATTTCTCAATTGGCTGATAAGGCTCAATCTTTTAACAAATTTTTTCATAAAGACTCTACTTGTATCTAGAATGAAGATTGTTAAAAAAGTCTAGAAAAAATCAAAGGGTACTTGGCTAAACCTCCAGTATTGATACCACCCATACCGAGAAAACCTCTAATTTTATATATCTTAGCTATAGATTCCTCTATAGGAGAATTATTGGCACAAAGTGATGAGACTAGTACTAAATGTGCTATATATCACATCAATCATATTTTGGTAGCCTATGTGATAAACTACAACAATATTGAAAAGGCTTTCCTTGTAGTAGTCTTTGCTTCTCAAAAACTCAGACATTATATGTTGGGACATACAGTTCATCTAATTGCTAAAATTGATCCCCTGAAATACTTGTTAAGCAAAGCTATCCTTATTGGCTGCTTGGCTAAATGGATGATGATTCTTTTAGAAATTGACATTTAGTACGTCAAACATGAAGCTATCAAGGGGCAAGCTATAGTTGACCAATTGGCTGATTTTCCACTTGAAGATACAATGCCTATGTAGATTGAGTGTACATCACTAAGAGGACTTGGAAAATATTCTTTGATGGTTCTCATATATAGAATAGGGTAGGGACAAGAATCTTGTTTATTTCAGCTCACAGTTACACAATCCTAAAATCATACAAAATCTTATTCCCTTGCACTAACAATATTGTAGAATATGAGGCCTTAACAAATGGGATCAAAATGGCTCTTGAATGGAGAATTATTGAATGACATATCTATGGAAATTTCCAACTTTTCCTAAATCATGTGAACAATCAATCAAACCAAAGATGACAAGTTGGTACCTTACAAGAAGTTGATTAATACTGTGAGGAACTATTTCACATTCACAACATTCCAATAAATTCCTTGAGCAGAAACCAAGGATGATGATGCTATGGCTACTCTAGCATCTATCCTCTAGTTGCAAGAACATGAATCATGATTTAAGTTCCTAGTGAAAGAACTATATCATCTTGTCTACAATTCCTCAAAAAAAAATGTGATTTACACCATTCTAGATCATGATTCATCCTACTATGCTACAATCTTCACTTACTTGTGTGATTAGGTTATTCCTGAAACCCTCATGCACAACATAAATGCTAACTCCCTTGCAATGCTTCACATTACACTTTGGTCTCTGGTGACTTGTATAGGAAGGGTCTAGACAGAACATTGCTTAGGTGTTTAGAACTAGAAGAGTCCAAAAAGGCTCTAGCCAAAGTCCACGATGACATTTGTGGGCCACATTCCAATGGCCTTGTACTTGCTCAAATTTTTTTTAGTGTGGGTTACTATTGGCCAACTATGCAAGCTGATGCTATTCATTATGCTAAGTTTTGTAAGAAATGTCAACTTCATGGTAATTTGATTCACACTCTTGGATGCAAGCTCATACCCTCTGTTACATGCCATTTCAGAAATTAGCTTTTGACTTGGTAGGAAAAAATCATCCAAGTTCATCTAGTGGCCACAAGTTCATCATTACAGTGACTGAGTATTTCACCAAATAGGTTGAGATTGTGCCACTATCTACTACAATAGGCAAACATGTTGCCCTATTTATGCTAAACCACATCATTTGTCATTATGACATTCCTTCATCCATTATTACTAATAATGGAGGACAATTAAAGAAAAAGGACCTCAAATAACTATGTAATAAATTTATGATAAAACAAAATTGGTCCTCAATCTACTACTATTAAGGGAATAACCAAGTTGAGACCTCTAAAAAAACATTGTTGAAAATCTTGCATCGAACGACTCACATGTCAAGGAAGGACTGGCACTTACAAATCAATTTAGTGCCATGGGCCTATAAAAATACCATACATACTCTTACCAGGTCCACACCCTTTTCTTTAGTTTAATTCTCTAAGGTTGACTTCCCCTTAGAAGTTGATATCCCCTCATTGTGAGTCTCCTTGCATGGATTGATAACTAATGAAGACCATAGAGCTATGTAAGTACAAGAACTAGAAACTCTTGATGAATGTTGCAAGGATTATTTTGATCATATGAGGGCTTATTAGAAGCACTTTTCTACTACATATAACATGAAAATTCATCACCATGAGTTCCAAGTGGGTGAGCTTATGCTTAGAGAAAATCCCAAAAATCAACAAAACAAAGAGCAGAAAGGGAAGTTTGAACCTAACTAGTTGGGCCCTTACATTATCACAACAACATTTGGATTAGTTGCTTATCATATTTCTACTTTGGAAGGGGAAAAATTGGCAAAGCCTATAAATGTCCTACATTTAAAGTAGTTCTATGCTTAAGGTCCACAACTTATTTTGTACAATCTATTGATCCTGAAAAAATCCTAAGAGTCAGAAAAAATCCTAAAAAAATGATCATCTTAGTGAAAACCTAGCAATAGGTACTTTGATGTATCACCAAAAAAATCAAGAAGTTCAAAAAATTTAAAAAAATTTGAAAAAAGTCCTCAAAAAATATGCCAAGTGGTGAAAACCTAGAAACAAGTGCTACTTGGACCCTTGTATCTATGCCTATTAGTTTTAATCATTCACTTTGTAACACATTTCCTAGGTTGCAATTGTTTTTTGTCCGCTTCTCTAGGGAACAACTACTTAGCCTATTTAGGTCTCCTTGTGCATTAAGGTTACTTTGGAAACTCACAAAAAAATGTTTGTCAATACTACCACATTTGATATCAAGTGTTTCTTAATGCTTTTTAGATAGTCTACCTATAGTCTCTGATGTAGTGATATTTCTCACTATCATAATCAAGTCTTCAAGAAATGGCTAAGTGACTTACACACACACACACACACACACACACACACACACACTCTAACATTCAAATTTATAGGCTATGGTGAACTTTATCTTCTTTGTGTGTTGTCTATGATAATTTATTTGCTATGTGTTCCCTCCCTAATAGTCTTTCAAGGATGTCATGGACTAGAAGACTGGGGGCATGGGTCATGTTTACTTGCTTTCTACTTGTGGGTATATTTTGTTAGTCTAAGGTTTTTAGAGAATTTATGGTTGTTCTACTTAACACTTTGACTTGCAACATATCATCCTTGACTATTTTTGCAAGATTGCACTCGGGGGTTATCCTGGCACTTATGCATTAATATAGGTGTACTCTTTCTATAGTAGACTTAGGGAATCTAATTGCATAGCCATCTTGACTTACATGTCTTTGATGCTTAGATTGGACTTCCACATTCCTATATGATATTGTTCATATTCATATCCTCAAAATTATACTAGTGATGGTTAATAGATCTTATGATGTCCCTAATAAATGCTCAATGATGTAATTAGAGTCTAAATGTTATATGTTTCTTTTAGGTAAACCATTTTGCATAGAATTTTGTAGCTTATTACACTCTTACATAGGGGGAGCTCTCTATTCATCTTTTTCAGACATGACGACTATCTAATTTTGTACCTTCTTTTCTTCTTCTTGATCATGTCTTTTTCATCTTCTTTATCTTTCACTTTTCCTTTTGAATATCTTGTCATCACAAGGGGTTAATCTAAAAATCACATCTGATCTATCCAAGTGTTACATTTTTTTCAAAACATAATTCTATATCATGCACATAAGAGCTAAACATCATAAATGAAAGAGATCCATGAGCATATCAACATGAGCATAAAAGAAAAACATACATGAGCAAGAAATTAAGACATCACATGGAAACTTAAAGTGCTAAAACATCCATCAAAATGAGACAAGTACACAAAGCTATCAATCAAATCTAGTATCTCATATATATCCAAATGTGTCCCATACATATATAATGTGAGATCCAAAATCTAGCTATCCACCTCAAAATACATGAGGTATAATAAAAAATTGGCATGAAATATCAACCTAGACCTATGATTGACTCCCACCCTCTGTAGCTAGTGGTGGCCTTGTCTCCTATCTAGTAGCTATACCATACCCTTTGATCTACTTGCCCTCTTTGTGTATATAGGTACCTGTTGGTCTACTAGAACTACATCAATGTATAACCTATAATAGTAGGCTACCCTAGCTATTTGTTGCTCCACTTCTTGTTAGGACTCTACTAAATCATCTCTCAAAGAGAGCTCTTGTCTATCAACCTTTTCCCACACATCCACTAGGTTTTGGTCCAACACAATGATAGTAAATTGATCTGCCTACAACTCTGCCTCCACAACCCATAATCTATCATCTCGATCATCCTCTCATCTAGCTGGTTGAATTCTTGTACCTCCACTAGCCCAACTTTCCTACATCTTAGTGGATGCTCCTCCTCGTCCTATTGCTCTGCCTTCCTCGTGGCTTGGGCCTGGGCCAACTTCCTCCCAGCTCAAGAACTGCTCTCAACTTCCATCCATCTACCTTTTCCTTTGCTTCCACCACCATCTCCTACATCCCCCTAGTCCTATTGCTACGAGTGGGGCATCTGGTTGTGTAAACCTAGGAATTGAATGTATCTACATCTCCTATAAATATGCTTGGGTCTACCCCCACATCTACTACTTCTAGCCTATAATCCCAAGGTTCAAACACTAAGGTTATTTTATCGTGGAGGGCTGTCTAATAATCTAACATAGGAAGTCAACCTTGTGCCTCTTCCCCATGGTACCATGCATAGCTATTCCTCTCTACTTGGACTACCTGTCACTTTGCAAACTAGTGCCATACCTAGTTGATCACAAAGTGCTCAGTTATCTCTACATGCCTCCCAACTAGTGGTCAACTATACTGCATATACTCTAACTCCTAAGAGTTAGACCATATGTGGCACTATCGATATGGCTTCCATACAAATGATGTAAGCTCATCAAAAACCAAACAATGATAGGTGACATATCCACTATGGGTATATGGTACAAAACCTGTATATCTAAAAATTTTAGGCTCACTGCTCTCTCATGGTTAAACCAGTGACCAGATGATAGCTATGTGCTTTGATGCCCATATCTATGCCAGTACTTCCCCACATGCCTAAGAATACCCCTTATGATATGCCACCTCATGAAGCTCATGATACATATCTATGAGGATCACTGGTCCCCATGTCATCCTCTAGGGCCACCTAATTAGATCAGCTACCAACTTGCTCCATCCCAGTGGGAAGGTCTTCTAGCTCTTATCAGTATCCAAAGCTTGGGAAACCAATGAACATGGTAGACACTAGAATGGGTACTCCTCACCATACTCATCTTTGAGTTTCTCCTAGCTCAAATAGTGTTATAAGATGGTGACATCATTGAATATCTCCTACATAGCTACTCTCCCCTTTGTCAGGGTCTGATTGTAATAAACCTATGACATATAACAAAACCTTGCATCAGTATACCTCGCATGGATATCTAAACCTAAAAATTAAAAAGAGAAATAAAACATAGAACTCATTGGATCACCATAACATGGTACTCAAAGGATATGATACACATCCTCTAGGGTGATGGTTGACTCTCTAGTATGTAGGTGAAAGGTGTTTTGCTCACTATGTCATCGCTCAACTAGCACAGCCAACAACCCATGGTTCAATTGTATATGGGGCATCAGTCTAACCCACTTTAGCCCCATAATTGATATGGTGGCCCTCTTAGCATTAGTGAGATGCTCTAAAACATGCAACCCCACCACTTTGGGGCCCTGATGTGAAGTGCCAGAAACATAATTTGTAGAACAAGGACAAGAAAACATCAATAACATTGAAAAAATGATCAAAAGTGCAAAATACAAGTCAAAATGCTTAACAAATAGGTTGTGTGATATTTCTTGCTATGTGTAGGTGATAATTTTTGCTAATTTAATGTCATGTGATTCTTTTCATTATACCCAAGTGATGCTTTTTACCCAAGTTATATTTCACATTGTTTCACGTGAGATTTGGGTATAGCCCATATGATATAACTTTGCACACTGTGTGATACTTTTTTTTTGTGAAAAATTTCATAGGATATTTTTTAAAGTAACCATGTGATTATTTTTAAAATATCACATGATTTTTTTTCATACATCCTTAAAACATGTAAAAAAATGCTATAAATGCACCAAAAAAGGGAAAAAAAGTTAATGACTTACCGACACCTCATAGTTGAGAGGCCAATTGTGCAACTAGTTGCACTTGAAATGGTATTGATGGTCAGAATGTTCACTAACGCCATGTTTCTCTCTCTAGACCTCTCAAAAGCTTTCAAAAATCACAAAAGACAAATGAATTAAAATGACATTTGGACCCCTTATATAGCCTTCCAACCTCATTTTGGCTCAATTTTCAAACTCCTCAGAATTTTGTGAAAATTGCACCCCTAGCTAATTTTTACTGTTGGAATTATGATATATTTGTCATCAGTCACAACACTTATTTGATTGTGAATGTTTATCGAGCTACTCACCTAATCTACAGTTGATACCAAGAATTTCTTTGGAAACCAAGCATATGGGAAGTTAAGTAGTATTTACCAAGTTCACAGTAGTTACCAAGAAGAACAGTGTTCTTCAAGCAGTTAGTGATTAACGATCTTTGTAGTGTTTACCAAGCAGACAATGCTCACCGAGTCATCAAAAATCTTAGTGTTTACCAAGTAAACAAGGTAAATGAAGGAATTAGTGTTTACTGAGTAAACAAGGTAAATGAAGGAATCAGTGTTTACCGAGTAAAAAAGGTAAATGAAGGAATTAGTGTTTACCGAGTAAAAAAAGGTAAATGAAGGAGTCAGTGTTTACCGAGTAAACAAGGTAAATGAAGGAATCAGTGTTTACTGAGTAAACAAGGGAATCAGTATTTACCAAGTAAAGAAGGTTATCAATGGATTCAGTTTCTACCGAGTGACACAACATTCACCGAGTCACCAATGGTTACCGAGTTCCAAGCTACTCAGAATGATTAGTATGGATCATGCCTCTACTCTTATTGAGTGCATGATGATGTAGGGTATTGAAGTGGATGCCGAGTATCAAAGATCACCGAGTCAGTTTGTGGAACCCAAGTTTTTTACCACCTGGCCGACTCAATAATGTTTGTTCACTTGTGTTTTGGCCGACCTTGCCAGTGTAAATATTGGAATGGTATATATCATTTGAAACAACGAGATGCTAAAAAGAATTATTGTTGGTTGTGGTGTGTTACAATATTTTGAGAAGAAGGAAAGCGAATTACCAGCAGAACAAAGGAATACAACAAGGTCAACATTGGTACAGAAAATTTATATCCATCACATCAGGTGATCAGAGCACAAAGAATCTTATCTGCAAATAGTTGTAACTAGATCTACTACTTCATCCCAACAGGTGAATTAGTTTGTAAATCCTTTAAAAGGGTAGACTTAATAGTCTTTTGTAAATCTCCTAACAGAGTGCATACTTCATTGTATGTTTGCAAATCCTTTAACAAGGTGGATGTAGCAATCCTACTTGCTACTAATAGGGCAGATCATCAGAAGTGATCATTGTAGGTCTTAACCAGCCCACTTTATACTATAGTATTGAAGTTTTGTGGGTATCATCCCCACCCAAGTTTTACTTTCTAAGTGGAAGGTTTTTGGGTCACCAAATCTGTGTGTTCATGTGTTACAAATGTTTAACTTTTCATGCATACAATAGTTTAGATGGATGAATGGTAAAAATATTATTATACATAATAGAGTTAAATTTTTAGAGTTACTGATTCACCCCTCCCCTCTCAGTAACCTTGTTAGTCTTGATTATTTCCAACTGGTATCAGAGCATTGTGGTTCTCAGGATAAAGTTTGACAAATTGAGCAAAGATCAAGAACAATGGAGATATTTAGACTTGACAAATCTATTGAGAATGAAAAGCTAGATCTAGAAATGGCCATGACTCAACTCAAAGAAGCAAAAGAGCATCTTTCTCAATCTCTGAAAAGAAGAAAGGAACTTGCAAGAAAAATGAATGATCATCAGTATATTGAAGAAAGGATTGAAGACCTTTTACCATCAAGTAGTTCAAATGAAGCTAATGAAGCAATCAAGGAACTCCTAGCAAAGAATGGTTCTCTACAGGAAGAAGTAAGAAAAATCAGAAGAGAATAAGAAATCCAATCCATCAAGCTATGTGAAGTTTTGGAACAGAGAAACAAAGCAAATGAAGACTTAGAGGTAAGAAATAATCTATCCCTTTAGCATGATGATCTTATAGGAAAATTATCTAATGCAAATGAAGAAATTATGAATCTAAGATTTGAGAATGAAAGTTTGAGAAATGATTTAATCACTGAAAGACAAATCAATGCAAGTTTGCAAAGTGATCTGAGATTTGAAAGACAAATCAATGAAAGTTTGAATGACTTAAATGTTGAAAAACAAGTCAATGAAAGGATGATAAAATCTCAAGTAGATATGGATCAATTGAATTTGCAAAATGAGCAGAATCTTCATAGACAAAAAGGTAAAGCAAGCCTTGGATACAATGAAGAAGGTGAATCTTCCAAACAAGGTACCCAAAAGAATCAAAGACCTACTTGAAATCACTGTGGAAAGTTAGGTCATACATCCAATAGATGTTGGAGCAATGGTAAAAGAAAATTCAATGGTAAATGCTACAATTGCAATCAACATGGTCACAAAGCAAATGAATGCAAGGAAAAACCAAAGTTTGAGGGCAAATGTCACAAATGCAAGAAACAAGGTCACAAGGCATCTAAACATAGATCAAAATCATTTTATCCACCAGAAAAGGTTATCAAAGCATAATTTGGTTGGGACTACAATACTTGGTGCAGATGTCACTACTGTGGAGATTATGGACACATTGGAATAAACTGTGCAAGGCATCACCTAAGGAAGAAAGATACTACTATAAGATGTTATACATGTATCAAACTTGGTCATATATCCAAGAATTGCATGAATATAGGAAGAATTGAAGATGAAAAGAAAGCCAGAGCTGACAAGATTCGAAAGTAGATGAGACAACAGTGGATTCCAAAATCTACCGAGCTAGAAAATTCAAATAATGGCTATGTCACTCAAGAAGTGGGTGAATCCACCATTTCTAATTAGACTTATCAAAAAATCAGGGAATGCATCTTCAATCAATATCCTAAGCAGTTCCAGAATATAGAAGTGCAAAAGACAAATTAGTATTTCAGATACTAGACATATTTCACTGTGATGCATCTACTGAGCAAGGTTGATTTCAGACTTAACCAAGATAGGTCGGTAATGTGAAAGTTTTTGTTTTTTTATCGAGTTGCAAGGTTTACTGAGTAAGTCAGTGACTATCTGAAAAACCCTAGGTCATCTCAGCTACCTTCGTACCTGAGCATTAATGGGAAATTTTTTCATCAAAAAGTCAAAATTTGATCTCATTTTTCACAGTGAATTTAGAATATACAGAGCAAAGAAATTTCTAGGAGTGCATAAGAGAGTTCAAGTGATTTGAATATTTTCCAGCAAAGAATTTGTTTAACGAAATCATTCACTCACCAAGCAGCAATGGCATCCACAAGCACCAGCAGAAGCAAGGCAAAAAGAGGTTCTAAAATGCTTGTGAAGGGAGCAGAATGGAAATCACCTAGCTTCAAACTTGTTCCCACCATAGCCAAATCGCTCGACCCACATGGAGCCCAATCGAAGATTCCACCAAAGGTACTACTTATAAATGACATTCGTACTCATTTCAAATGCACTGTTCAAGAAATAGGGACACTAGACATGGATAATGCCCTAGCCAAGTTGTGTGTGGACAAAACCCTAAAACTCGAGCACAAACATCTGGAAACCAAAGGTTATACCCATATCTCGCATCTTCCAAGGAACTTTCAAATGAAATGGATAAGATACATCTTAAGCTGTGTGCATAATGGACAGTTGTGGTTAGAGCAACCTGTCCTGATAACAAAGAAGATGATTCATAAGATCACGCTTTTGCCAATGTTAAGCAAATAAAAAAAAACTAAAACCCTAAGTCAGGATGAACTTCAGAGGTTAACCCTAGCCAAATGGGATGGCAAAGGATTGAAACCTAACAATGTATCTGATGCAGAGTTAGGGTTTGGAATCTATTTGATTGCATATGAGATGTATAGTTCCAGCAGATTGAATAGCGTGCCCTATGAGGCTGTAGATTTAGCTTATAAGGTTGTCAAGAAAAACATGGAGTTTGACCTAGCAGATGTGCTGTTCAAACAACTTAATAAAAACATGGACAGTATAAGGACCTCTAAAATCAACTCCTATAAATTTGGTTCTTTGTTAATTTGTTTATTTTTCTTTGTACAAAAGTTTTTCCCTTCAAAAGGTACAATAGTATGGAGGAAAGTCATTCCAGTTTTGTATCAAATAAATGAATTTGTAGCAAAAATGGGCAAAAATTTTGATAGTATTATGGACAATTATTTTGAAGACTTCAAGGAGAGGATGAATAACAGGTTCAGGATTCCTCCTAAGCTTGTTGAGGATTACAGAGATGATGTATGTTTCATGGTGGACTGTGACAAGGTGTACATCCAGGCAGTCAGACAACGAGTTGCATGGGTAAAACCTCTTCCTTATGAGGTAAATATTGATGAAGCTAGAGACATAATAGAGGCACTGGTAAATGAGCCAATAGACCCAAGACAACAAATTTTTGGAACCTATGAAGAAGCTAAGGCCAGAATTGAGCTTGAAATCAAGCTACCATAGGCCATTAGCAAGGGCAAGAGGAAAATAGCCAAATTGAAAACCTCTATCGGTCCTCTTATTCTCACCGAGGGAAAAGGTGAAGATGAAGAAGGTGAAGAAGAAGAAGGAGGAGAAGAAGAAGAAGGTGAAGAAGAAGGAGAAAAAGAATCTGTAGAGGAATAACAAAAGAAGAAAGGTAAGGTAATCATTACCGAACCTAAAAAGAAGCCTACTGCAGTATTCACCAGAAGAACTAGGAAAGGTAAGTAGGAACCTATACTAGTTAGGCCTACACCCACATTTGAGCAAAGGCTCAAATAATTGGAGGAAGGAGCTGGCATCAAAAATTTCAAAGCATTGAAATTTGAAACTAGAACTGATGTAGAGAAAATGTAGATTGAGGAACTGGTACTCAACAAGATGGGTAAATGGAAATACTCCCCAGACTAGATTGCCCCTCAAATCTCAAAAGAACTATTGGAGAGATTGCAACCAAGATGGGAGTTAGCTACCTAAATGGTAAAAGATATTTATGAGCAATCTCTAAGGAATCTCTGACCAAGTCTCACTGGAGCAGAAGTAAAAACTGAAATAAAAAACCATGAAGGTAAAATGATGATCGGATTCCACACTTGTTTGATTTTGATCAAAGACATTGAACATGTTGTAAATGATGCTACAAACATGTGGAAAAATATATATCATCTACATAAGCCCAATGAAGATCCAATAGAAATCAAAGATGATGACAACAACAATGATGATGAGCTTGATAACACTCCATCTGTCACAATCTCACCAGGAGAGTTGCATGCACTGATGGAAGATAAAGAGGAAGAAGATAAGGAAGAAGAAGCTGAAGAGGTAGATAAGGAGGAAGACGATCTGGTGAAAATTGCAGCAATAGTTATTACATCACTTCCTCACTCTCCACCTAAAACTGTAGCATGATCAAGGTTGGAGTCAGCTTCAGTAGGTTTGGTCACATCTACATCAAATATATCATCAGCACCTACCACATCTCAGCTCTAGGTATCATTAATGGAAGTGTCTACCACTTCATCTACCGAGCTGCATTCCTTTTCTTCAGTTATCGAGCAAGCCTTCTCAGCTCCATCATCACCAACCGTAATAACAGTAAGTTTTGTAATTTTGTCAATTCCAATTTGTTCTACAATTTTGTCAGCAATATCTATATCTACTTCAAACCCAGTTAGTTTAGATACTGCATCACTGAGTGTATCACCATTTGCGACAAGTACTTCAGTTTTTGACTCGACATGTACTCCTATTGTCACTCCACCCTCAAGTATCCCAATTTTTGTTGCTAGTCCTTCTATCTCTACCATTGTGTCTATTCCCAAGGTCAAACCAGTCATCATAGAAGTCAAACAAAAGCAACCATTAAGACTTATGATCACTGGAAAGGAAATTCCTGAAAACATTGACCTAGAGACTGAGATAGTAATTCCAAAGATTGACTATGAAAATGCTACCATTGAAGAAATGAGGTATACTAGTCAACTAATTGAGATGAAGGCTATGTAGAAGAAGCTAAGGTCTGAAAGGGATAAGGAATATAAAATAATTAAGAATTCTCGAAATATACTTACAGAGGCTATAGGTGTTGATGTAGATTCTACTCAACACATTTTGATCTAGTTAGAAGAGGCAGTCAATAAATTCAATGAGGATACCTCCGATCAAGAAAAGTTGATGGAGAAGACAAAAAGAAATTTTATAATAAGGTGCTTGAGCACATTGCTCAGCACATAGCAATGAAACAGGTTGAATTAACCTTAGTTTTGGCTAATATTGAAAATTCTTTTAATAATGTAACATCTCTTTTTTCTAAGCTTTGTGATGTTACCGAGTCTACTAAGGAGATAAGAGAGAAATTAAATAAGATAGATGAGGATTTGAAGGCAAGCACACAAAATTTGAAGCTTGACCCCAGTTCAACCTCATCTCATCACCTCAGGATAAAATTTGTTAGAAAAATAAGTAGAATTGCTGAGAGAAGAGTCAAGGATCAAATCTACATTGATAGATATTCAAAATATGATCCTTCCCATCATGGACACAATGCAAAAGCACATTTCCCATTCAAAAACATTGATCCATGACAACAATTTCTCCATTGCAGACCATGTGATTGAACTCTCTGTAGAAGTTCAAATTTCTCTATCCACATACAGAATCCTGCAAGGGAATTGGGATAAGACTCTACAACTCATTCTTCGAGTACATTCAGTGTTTATCTCACATTTTGGTGTTTCTATGTAAATACATTTTTTTTTTTTTTTTTGGCATTATTGTCAAAAAGGGGGAGAAAGAGATACTCAGATAGAGTTATTGGTGAGATAAATGTACAAAAAGGGACAAAGAGATACTGTAAATAAAAGTCATATAACTCATGTAAATACCTTGTGTATATTGTATGGGGGAGTCATATGTAAGGAAGCCATGAATATTCAGTGGAATCAGGTTTCAATATGTCAGATATTGTATATAAGTGTTGGCTCATAAGTGTTTTTGTCACTAATGCCAAAGGGGGAGATTGTTGGAATTATGATATATTTGTCATCAGTAACAACACTTATTTGATTGTAAATTTTTACTAAGCTACTCACCTAATCTATATTTGATACCGAGCATTCCTTTGGAAATCGAGCATATGGGAAGTTCAGTAGTATTTATCGAGTTCATAGTAGTTACCGAGCAGAATAGTGTTCTCCAAGTAGTTAGTGATTACCAAACTTTGCAGTGTTTACCAAGCAGACAGTGCTCATCGAGTCATCAAAAATCTTAGTGTTTACCAAGTAAACAAGGTAAATGAAGGAATTAGTGTTTACCGAGTAAAAAAGGTAAATGAAGGAATCAGTGTTTACCGAGTAAACAAGGCAAATGAAGGAATCAATGTTTACCAAGTAAAACAAGGTAAATGAAGGAGTCAATTTTTACCAAGTAAATAAGGTAAATGAAGGAATCAGTGTTTATCGAGTAAACAAGGGAATCAGTATTCACCAAGTAAAGAAGGTTATCAATGGATTCAGTTTCTACTGAGTGACACAACATTCATCGAGTCACCAATGGTTATCGATTTTCAAGCTACTCAAAATGATTATTATGGACCATGCCTCTACTCTTACCGAGTGCATGATGATGCAAGGTATTGAAGTGGATGCTGAGTATCAGAAGGTCACCGAGTCAATTTGTGGAACCCAAGTTTTCTACCACCTGGCCAACTCAGTAATGTTTGTTCACTTGTGTTTTGGCCGACCTTGCCAATGTAAATATTGGAATGGTATATATCATTTGAAACAATGAGATGCTAAAAAGAATTATCATTGGTTGTGGTGTGTTGCAATATTTTGAGAAGAAGGAAAGCGAATTACCAGCAGAACAGAGGAATACAACAAGGTCAACATTGGTACAAAAAAGCTATATCCATCACATCAGGTGATTAGAGTACAAAGAATCTTATTTGCAAATAGTTGTAACTAGATCTGCTACTTCATCCTAACAGGTGAATCAATTTGTAAATCCTTTAATAGGGTAGACTTAACAATCTTTTGTAAATCTCCTAACAGAGTGCATACTTCATTGTATGTTTGCAAATCCTTTAACAAGGTGGATCTAGCAATCCTACTTGCTCCTAACAAGGCAGATCATCATAAGTGATCATTGTAAGCCTTAACCGGCCAACTTTATACTACAGTATTGAAGTTTTGTGGGTATCATCCCCACCCCAATTTTACTTTCTAATTGGAAGGTTTCTGGGTCACCAAATCTATGTGTTCATGTGTTACAAATGTTTATCTTTTCATGCATACAATACTTTAGATGGATGAATGGTAAAAATATTATTATGTAGAATAGAGTTAAAGTTTTAGAGTTACTGATTCACCCCTCCCCTCTCAGTAACCTTGTTAGTATTGATTATTTCCAACATTTACATCCTGAATCCATTTTTTGGGATCAAAATCAAAATTAAAGTTCATCTTGATAGTCAAAATCACATTTCAAAATTCTACCTTCTTCTATACAGTTAGCTAACCTTTTGAGGTTTAATCTTCAAATCTTCATTGGGGCATTTTCATTTCTCCATGTTATAATCATTTCTACACTTCATATCTACTCTAATTCAGATTTTCATGTCTAAATCATCTTTCTACTCGATTTGACCTAATTTTCATGCTTTATACTTCATGGTCAACTCTGGTTAAACTGGGGCATTCTATCATTTTCCTTATGGTCACTCTTTGGTTTTAATAATCTATCTCTCATCTTGGACATTGCTATATCTTGATTTCTCATAGCTAGCTCATTTCTACATCCCCTTTACCTAAATTCAATTTTGATCGTAAGGGGGCATAAATACTGTATCATCACTTGCTACAACTATCTATTTCTCAGGAACATATGTCTAATCTTTTCATTTTGCTCTCAATCTATCTATTTTGATTGGTGTTAACATTCTTCTTGAATTTTGATATTGTCTCTTTCCTAGATTTCAATACTACTACTATCAGGTTGTACATTTAGGATTTTCTATTTCTTTCTGTATTTCATTCTTTAGAATTAGATATCTTTATCTATTTTTTCCTACTTGGCTTTCATTTTCTTTAACGTAATGTGTTTCTAGATTGATCACACATTAGTCAAAGAGGGTCAAATGTAATCACCTAAAAATAGTCACCTAGACTATTAGCCCCCTTCTCAACATTTTGGCTAAATTAATTAATCATTTACCTAGGCCAAATTGCTAAAAATTAATTAATTTTATTATAACCTAGTTTGACTATGCTATCCTAAGTTCATTATTTGATTAAAAGACCATGTCACCTTTTAATTAAATAAAATACCCCATTCTTCTAACCCACTCAATGCGCACACATAAAGTCTTATTTCTATTTTACAAATTAAAGGAAAAGACTCTTTTTGTCTCACATTCAAAATCAACTCTTTTTTTATTGGTTGACTTGTGTGTGCACATGGTTCAAGACCATTTTAAAACTCCACCCTTGATCATCCATCATTTGATCTTGATCTCCACTATTTGTACATCATTAAAAGAAAGAGCTCTCCCCTTGTCTAAGGATCCACACTCTTTAGTATTGTTATGTTGCAGGTTTCTCATTCAAATCTTTAAAGAAGCTTTGTGGAGAACTTCTATTTCTTGTCTACTTTTTAGTATCCATAGAATTTTTTTCTTAGAATCATATTGCATGATAGATTAGTTTCTTTTTGCTATAATCTAGCTCACATATCATAACTAGGCTAGTTTGCAATACTATCATCTTGCTTACTATAGCTACATTTTGCATGTCATATTAGCTTACTTCATGTTTGCATTGCATTTTGAGAGTTCTTATTGCATGGTTTACTAGCAAGAAAAGTATCTCTAAGGCTCAGCTGAGAGCCCTCATATACTTGAAACATACTTTCTTTCACTCCATGGATAGGGAGATCTAAGCTAACATCCAAGCATTCTAATCAATTGGATAGAAGGGTTTAGAGTGTGACACCTTTTAAGTGTACAATCAGTACATCATTTTATGGTTACCATCCCCACTAGGGTTTTTCCTCTAATCAAGGGTTTCCTTAGTTAACATATTTGGTTTCATTGTCCATTTGTATATTGTTACAGTTACTATTGTTATTGATCACAAGTTTGAACTTTAATAAGGTTGATAAAAGTTGTATTAATTAGATAACTAATTCACCCCACCTCTCTTAGTTATCTTGGTGGACTTTACTTTCTAATATGATTAACACAAGAGAAAACATGAGAAGTTTGAAGCACTTTGTCTTGGACCTTATGTTATTGTTGAAAAGGGAGGATAAATTTCTTGTAGAATATTTATGGAGAAATTTAGTTGTTCCCAATGCATGGGAAATACTTAAAATATTTCTTTTCTTAAGAAAATCAAGGATAATTTTTATTTTGTATATAAAAAGATTAGTTTACTATTTTCTTTCATTCTTTAAACTATTTAGATTAGATACTAATGTATAATCTCCAGAGATATCTAGGATCTTGCTATATTTATGAACATACATAAATTCCCAAAAATATCCACTATTAAAACATTAATTTTTAGTTTGATTATACCCTCAATCTTTCATTCTTGAAATCTTGATTGACCTAATTACTAAATTTTCATCATTAAACTTAACATCTTTATGGTATACATATTTTTTCATAAGAATAGTTATTGTTGGTTTATTTGTGTAGGGTTAAGGATAATTTTATCAATTTTCATTCATATGCAATTTGGCTCTTGAAAACCAACCATTAGCTAGGTAGCTTAAGGGTAACATACACACACACACACACACACACACATTTGTATCTATATGTATGTATTTATGTAGTTATATATGTATGTATGTATACATAAATATGTACATATGCATATGATTATATGTGTGTGTATAAACACACACAATCACAACACACAAACAGATTTTGTATTATATACTCACTCAAAAAATATAACATATACAACTTTGATTATAATTTATGGTATGCAAGTGTGTATACATTTAGTACAATATAAATGACTTTGATTAATTATTATTAATATATATGTTGCTGGAAATTATAATTAGAACAATTGTTCTATTGTCATTGATGTCAAACCTTATTGGTAAGACAATTTTCTATCTAATCTGAGTGTCATATCTATATGATTGATGAAGAGGATTTGTGATGTTGGTAATAGAAAAAAAACCTAGAGGAAAGATTGAGTAACAAAAATAAAACTACAAATGGACACTTGATTGGTTATAATTTGAAAATATAAAGCAATTTTTTAATCATCCTAGAAGAGAAAGATAGTTTCCCTAAAGCCTTGAAGAAGAGATCAAAGCTAGACCAAATGCAGATGTTTGATTGAGTAACATAGAAGATGATTAAGGAACTTGCTATACATATCGAATGATGCTAGTGTCGATTGAGTCATAGTAAGTGTTGAGCATAAATAGTGTTGACCAAACATCAATATTGACAAAGTGATAGTATAAGTGTTGAGTAAGAAATCTAGTAGCAACTGAGTTATCCAATGATGACCAAGTGTCAGAACATAGTGTTGGCCAAGGAACAACATTTTTACAGTTTATGAGAAATCGTAATTTCTAACCAAAAAAATTGATTTCTTGGAATATGAAAAAAATATTTGAGATCAAGATGGATGACCTAAAACACTTAAATCAAGAGAAACCATGTTTGCACATTTCTATGTAAGGATTCATGAAGAAGTTTCTAGAAAAGAAAAGGATGGAAAAAAAGGTGGGCATATTTATTGTATGTATTGAATTTGATCGTAACCCTAACATCTATGATGGTGTTTAAGTGGAAAAAGATTAGAATTACCTATTTAAGGAGGTACAAGGGCTAACCTTAAAGAGTTTTTGAAGGTTGGAGTAGTTGTTGATGCTATTGACTAGTGAACTTAAGAAGAAGGTTGAGAAGAGTTAAGAAGAGAAGTGTGATTACTTGAAGGGTTTCCAAGAGAATAAGAGATTGAGATGATAATGAATGCCTACTAATGGATCAAGTTGTGAGCCAAATTGAGATCTATATTTGCAAAGTGAGTTATATTTATCAGATAATTTTTTTTTTTTACTTTCTAACCATTGTATCAGTATTGAAATCCTCTAATCAAGGATGGCCTAAAAATCATATGTAAATCCTTTAACCAAGGTGACATTCTAGTGGAATGTTCTAAAATCCTCTAAAAAGGTCACTCCTAACAATTTAATTAAATCCTTTAAGAATTTCATATTTAATAGTGTCTTTTGTAACCTTTAACAAGGTTGGATCCTAATAGAGCTCAGTTTATAAGAGTGAAAATATTGGTTACATGTTATTGGTGGTTTTTTCAATATTGGGTTTCCATGTTAAATCCTAGTGTCAAACTTGTGTGAATGTTATATGTGATGATTTAATATAAATGTTTACATTTTGCAAGGTTTTTCTATTTAGGAGAATGGACAACTAGTTGATGTCAGTGAAAGTTGACTATAGAGACATAGTTGCCGAATGTTAAGATCTGAAGTTGGTGTTTGTTTCTTCAATTAGTACATTTGGACTTTGAATAACTGATCCATCTCCCCTCCTCAATTATTCTAAATATTCTAACACTTGGTATTAGATCTATGGTACTTATAGAGAAAATTTTGAAGGTACTTAAACCTAAAGACCATGATGTACAAAAAGGATGTGCCAAGGTTGAACAAAGAGAACTTCCCTGCGTGGCAAAGTTTGATGAGACTACTTCTAGAAAAAATTGGAGAGGGTGCAATACAATTTGTGAAAAAGAAAATGTGGAGATAACAAGATTCCCTCGTGTAATCACCTAAAAATGGTAATCTACACTATTAGCTCCCTTCTCAACATTTTGATTAAATTATTTTATCATCTACCTAGGTCAAAATGCTAAAAATCAATTTGTTTGATTTTAACCTATAGTTTGACTATAATATCTGAAGTCCATATTTGATTAAAAGAGCATGTCCCCTTTAATTAAATAAAAGACCCCCATTCTTTTAACCCATTCAATGTGCACATAAAGTCTTTCTCCTATTTACAAATTAAAAGAAAAGGCTTTTGTCTCGCATGAAAATTCAACTCTCTTTCATTAGTTTACTTGATCTTGCACATGCATCATGCCAAAAGTCAATCCCACCCTTGATCATCCATTTCTTGATCTTCATCTCAATCATCCATACACTTTTAAAAGAGAGAGTTCTCTAGGATCCCTATTTTGAGCTATTGTTATGCTGTAGGTTTCTTGACAAGTTTTATTGGAGTTATGCAAATAAATTCTTACTTCTTATCTCATTCTTGCATTATCGTCCTCATTCTAGCTTAGATGCATTGTCAATAGCTTATATTTCCCTTTTGCAATAGCTTAGATCACTTGGCTTAATTAGAATGGATGTAATAATCTCATTTTTCTTAGCTTAGTTGCATTGTGTATCTCATGATAGTCTAGTTTCATTCTTGCATTGCATGCTCAAGATTTTCCTTGACATTGAAACTATTTCTCTTGCTTAAAGAATCTCTCATTTCATGGTTTACTAGCAAGGGTTGCATCTCCAAGGCTCACTTGAGAGCTCTTTATATACTAATGCACACACCTTTGCACTCCATGACTAGGGATCTTTAATATGCCATTCAAGCATTCCAATCTATGGGATATGGGTTTAGAGGAGTGCACTTTCTTAATATACATTTTTGGCACCCACCGTGGGGCAGGACATCTTAGTTTTGTCTCCTTTTCTACATTTTTTCCTTAAATTTTTGTTTTCTATTCTATATGGTTTTTTTTGTAGTCATGATTATCATGTGATATTTTATTAGTATCATATGATATTTCTTAGTACTGTAGTTCAATACTTTACTAGTTAAAGTATCATACATCTATACAAAAGTTTGTCACACTAGCACTGCAAGTTATATCACATAGGTATAGTAAGAAATATCCTACATAATAGAGGCATCTTCCCTCTATACTAAAAAGTATCATATGATACTCTATCAACAAAAAACTATCACTTACCTAGAACTTGTTGTTGTTTGAGTTTTTTGGTCGAATTTGAGTCTTTGGCATTCTATTTTTTTGGTTTCTTAGATTTTTGGTTTCTTAGGTTCAATACTATCTGATAGAGATTTTATTGTAGGTTTGTACCTTATTTTGGATTAACCTCTTGTTGAACTAACATTTTTAGTTTTTAGGGGTGCTCTAAAAATTCTTACAAAATTCAAAATATTCATGCTAAGAGGCTACTAATTCTTGTTTGTAGGGCTTCCTAAAAGCATAAAAATAAACAAACACATCTTCTTGAATTTCCTTTATTTTGTGTCTCACATTTTACTAGTTGTTCATTTTTGTAGGCACTTAAAACTTGCAATTAAAATCTTTTAGTGGTAGCAAAGTATGTCCTTCACCCTTATGGTGAATCAAAAATCTTGACCTAACCTTAGATTTAGAAAGTAAGTGGGATAATTGATCTTCTTAGTGTGTTTGGGGGATATGATTGGAGCATGATAGTATGCTCTTTACCCTTGTGGTGAATCATAAATCTTAACCTCTAAAAGTGGATCCATTTTGTGTAGTCTAGAAGCCATTAGAGGGCCTTCTCTTGAGTAATCAAGAGGAATGACCCAAGTGGGGACAAAAAAACCTAGCTATTTTGACCCACTATAAACTCAAGGCTATCAAGAACACAAAACCTTAGTAGACATAGTTCTTCTCTTTACTTAATGTGAGTACTTGTGAGATTTAGACCATGAGGAAAATGCTAGGCAAGAATGCTTAAGGTAATCTTGTGGCCGTGAGGTCTGTTACTTGCTAGAATCTAAGGTGTCTCATATTTGGAGCAAGGGAAGTGCTATGAATGAAAGCCCTTTCTAAACACCATAGGTTAGAAGCTACCTTATTTTTTTGCTCAACATCTTGGTGCAAGGAATGATCTTAGTAGATTACCCAAATCACCCCAAGATTTTACATGTACCATTTGTGTCCCTTTCATTATGCTAATGGAATCTCCATGATAAAGCCAATATCTCTTGTGGGAAACCACTTGGTGTGAGGTGAAGGGGCATCAATCATGGGCAAAGTTGTTGAGTAATGAACTGTGGCTTTAGGTAGTATTTCTTGGCATGTGTTTTCAAATATGAATAGACCTATGTGAACATTCTTGAACATCAAACATCTTGTTAAATGTTTATAGGACTTTTTCTTTTGGATATCCCAATTGCTTGAGTTGAAAAGGTTTCTTTTCCCTTGTCCAATTTTTTTAGACATGCAAATTTTTCCTTACTATTTTCAAACCATGACATTTTCTGCTACAAACTAAGTCCTATTCTGTCTACACTACATTCTAGTCTAAAATGCTTGAGAAATCAAACTAAAATATAGGATTTTCAACATCTCAACTATATTTTTCATAGTTCACTAGCCATTTATGGAACGTCTTCTAATAAATATCATGTGATATTTCACACCTATCAAAGTATCAAATCATTGTTATGAATTTAATCACATGCTAGTTGCCAAGTCTATTGCATTGTTTAAGGAAAAGTATCACATGAGTGGAAAGTATCACCCAACTATAGAAAAGTCTATCATATGATAATTGTTGCTAATCTCGTATTGCTTGGTCTTTAGAGAAATATTACTCAGATTCTATTGCTTGTAAAATAGAGTCATAATTGTATCATAGCTGATTTAGGGGTGTCATCACTTCATCCTACTAGAGTTTGGTATAAAATCTCCATGTTAGGTATTGATATAAGTTCAAAATATGGGTCTAGTTTGTTATATGTGAGGTAAAAACATTACTAATGGTCAATTTTAAAAATCTGGTTACCTCTTTATGCTAGATACTTTTTATCAAGCTTCTTTCTCATCTTCTTGGCTTGAGTTGTTAGTTATGTAAGTTCTTGGGCACTCTCAATAAGCCAATCATTTATTTTATCTTTGAAAAGTTATCATTCTTGACCTTACAAGATTCAAATCTAAAACACTTTACCTCATCTTATTAGATGAAGACATATCCTTACATGTCAGTTGTGACTAGGATCCAAGTCAGTCAAGGAAGTCATATTTTTTCACCTTTGAAATATTAGTAACTCAAATTAGGCACCCTTGTGGAAAACTTTGTGTGGAGGAGCCTATCTTTGATAAGCTGCAAGAAGTTAACACTTGGCATAATCCATTATATATCTTTGAGAACCCATTCTTTACACCCTTTGATACTCCTAGGACAAAAGACAATGTGTCACTCACCATGTATCCTAAAGAGAGGAAATGCTAACTAGAAGAAAAAGTGCACCAAGATAAAGAAAAAATACAAGAGTTTATATGCATAGCCATTAGGGAAAGATCATATCATGAAGATAAGGTTGATACTCATGCATGTAATGCTGAAAATAGATAAGGTTACTATAGAAATCCCTTTGGTAACATTCCTCTAGGTGGAAATGATGAAAACAAAACACCTCCAAGAACTCCTAGAATAAATGCTAGAGGGTTTCCATCAACACTAGACACTCACACTCACATCATTAGAGCAAGGTCAATGATGGAATCACTAGTGAAGATCTTATGAGATTTCAACTGCAATACCCCAAAATTGGCACATTGCCATGTAAACCAATTCTAGTCCTATTTTACTCAAAAATTCTCATTATGGTTATCGCTACTTGACCTAATTGTTAGATGTAGAAAACCCTAATATGCATTAATCACATTCTCTATCTAATTCCTAAGTATCGACTCAAACTAGTTACATTAAAACTATTGATTAAATTTGATTTAATTGTAAGTTTTCATACTTTAATTAAATTAAATTACTTATTTAACCTAATGTGCAAAGGAATTAAACATATTTAATTTAATAAGATAATGCCTTTATTTTAATTATTGGGTTTAATTACTCAATTAATTTGAAATATGCATTATGAAGTCATATCTCATTTTGTTAAATTAAATAATCTTCCAAATCTTATCTTCAGTTCAAGAATGGGAATTCTAAGTGATCTATCTCTCAAATTGGAATGACTTAATTAACTTATTCTCACACTCAAGTGAATTTTAGTTAACTCTTCATTATACTTAGGATCTTAGTTAGTTAACCTCACCTATATTGGGAATCTTCCATCTTGACTAAATATTAGCTTCAATCTTGACCATCCATTCAAATTGATCTTGACCATTGGTTAATTTTGGGAATTCTATTTAAGAGGCTTCTAATTACTCATTATGGAGATGGGAATTAAATTACATCAAATTGTTGTTGAAATAGATACCCAATTGCTTAATACTTTCATAGCTTTCATAATTTCTTAGAATTAATATCATCTAGATTAAAATGCACTCATATGGCTTAATTTTCTTTTCTTGTTATTAGATTAGAATTTCATATCATCTAGATTAATTTAAATATCATTTAGCTACATAAATCCTTCATACTAAAAGGTTTAGTTATCCGCTTCTCTGTCTAAGAGCAAAGGCAAAATCCTTCTTGTTAGAAGGCAATAGGCTGCATTGTTGGATTACTTGGATGAACAATTCAATGTTCCTTCTAGGATGTTCTCTCAGGTAATGACTGTGTTGAAGTGTGTGTGAGGATTCGAGGCTCACAATTCATATATACATTTCTAGTGCCCACCATGAGGTTGAGAAATCAATTTTTCTAGCCTCATCTATTTTGTTTTCTATTTTTTTATGATTCTATCACATTTGTCTATACAAGTTTCCATATTTTTTCACAAGACACCTCTTTTTTGTACAAAGAACTGAAGATTTTGCCCCTTTCATTGCACTTCCTTGCATGAAAAAGTGCATAATTGTGTTGTTTCTCATGTGATGCACAACATTTTCTTGCACGAGCCTGTGTAGGATTTTGCACAAATTTTGCAACAAAACATACAAAATATAGTTTTCTAAAATTTAGTTTATCATTACATTTGGCTAACAAGTTTTTTCTAAAGCATTTTCTTTTTGGTTTCTAGTTTTCTACAACATAATAGTGGTTTGTAGGACACTTGATGAAGACATCTTTATCAAAAAAACTTGAAACTTGTATTGATTGTGTGATTGTAGGAAGATTACCAAAGAGATGCATGTCAAAGACCAATTTCAAATTCACTTTAAACATCATTTCTTCTTTTTTCTTTCCACACATAGTATAATTGGGGCTTGTGAACTTGGTATGGTGTAAGACAAGGGAATAGGGGAGTATGCTCTTTACCTCTTAGAAGTCATGCCCAAGGGTAAATCAAAAACTTAGAAGCCTCTAAAAGAAAACATTCGAGGGAGGAAAGAAAGTTAGTGGTTCTCTAGTACGAGTCCTTTTCTATGAAGGGATGATGATTTCCTTTTAGGGAATCAAAATTTTGAGAAAGGACAAGTCTGGATCGATTAAGCTAACTTAGTGATTGACATGTCTTGCATGTTTGGATGACATGGCAAGGTAGAGCAGTATGCTCTTCCCTTTGCGGGAAATCAGAAACTCGGACCCTTAGATATGAAAAACTAGTCTGAGTCAACCCATAGAGGGCCTACCACAATGATTCAACATCTAGGAATGACCCAAGTGAGAACACCCCTTTCATTGGGGATTCCAACTCACTATAATAAAGAGGCTTTGTAGAGTGGAAGACTCCAAAACCATGTTAATTTCTTCCTCTTGATTTTTGATATCACATATGAAGAGGAGGCTCTATTTGTTGCACTTGCTAGTATCAAAACCAATCTTGCTAGTCAAGTGTGTGCACATTTAGAAGTCGGTGTGGGCTCTTGGTCTTAACTTCTATTACAAAGCCACCAAGGATTAATATGAACAGAAGACAAATAAAAATATTTTAATTAGTAGCTACTTGATTCACCTCCGAAAGGGGGCATAATCTTTGTGCAAGGAGGGGGAAGAATCTCTCCTATAGAACTCACCATAGGCATGTACCTTGGTGTTGGAAGGTGGTATATGCACTTGACCCTACCAAAAGGGTGTTCATTCAACATATATGTTATTGAGCTCTTGGAATACACCAAGAATACAGGTGCCCTGTAGTAGGGTGACAGGACTGTGTGAGGTGAACATGTGCACATAAATTGTGGGACAAAGGTTTTTCTTCCTCTACCATTTTTGGTTATAGGGATAAAGTGTGTTTGTTATTGAGTCTTAAACTTGTCCAAACCCATCAAAACAAACTAAAAGTCAAGATTCCCTCATCCCTCTAAGTTGCTTTTTCCTTAATTGGATTGTTTGCAACTACTACTTACTTCCCTTGACTTTCTAAAAAACAATTGTGTTGTTCAAAAACAAAATGTTGTTTAACAACTTGAAAAGCATCTTGCTGTCTATCCAAAATCTATCAAAACAACAAAAAATCTATCTAGAACAATCAAACTTGTAAGATCTCTTCAAATTTAGTCTCAGTTGTCAGCCTGGTCTCTATTTTTGTGCCCATTTTGGGAAAATTTTGTGCGAGTACCTTTTCAACTAGCATTTATTCATGTGACCCCATCCAAGTTCTAGTGTGGTCCTATGCAAATCTTTGCATGAGATCTTCCAACCTTTTTCCTTTTGTTAGAATCCTATTTTTTATTAGTCTAGCACATCCTCATGTGACCTTGTATAAGTCCTCATGCGAGAAACATGGTCCAAAAATTCTATTCTGATTGTTTGCCTACTTCATTGCACTTTTTCACATGGTTCTCTAAGAATCTTCACATGGGATCTTGTCTCAAAATTGTCAAACTATTTTTTATGCTCTAAATTTGGTCTATTACTTGTGATATTTTATCGCTTATCTATCTGCAAATAGTGTCAAATAGCAACATCTTGCTTAGCTGACAACTTGTGACCTACACTCAACCTAGTCTCATTTCTTAGTTACCTTTTTCTTGTCCTTTAGTGCTTGTCATACTCTATCTCATGATAGTCACAATCTTTGGCTATTCTAGCCACTACTCAGATGACTCTTGCCTTAGTATACAACACTCTTATCTTATTTCTTTGAGACTATGTTCTAGTGTGGTCCTTGTCTTAGTTTATTCTTTTTGTCCTTGTCTATGACTATGGCAACAAGAAGTGGAAACATGTTTTATCCCCTTAGACTTAGATGACATAGAGCTAGGGGTCATAATCAAAATAGAGGTTACTTTATAGTTCATACATAGTCTATGTCTAGTTCATCTAGCGAGGAGTCTTCATGATCTCCTTTATTTGTTAGATCACTCATGTTTAGAGAACATTCTCTATCAACTTACAAAAAACTAGGAACCCTTTATATCAAGAGGATCTTGAAACTAGCAAAGGTCATACATCTCCAAATAACACAATGAAATTATTATTTAGAGGACCTTTCCACCATTCACATTCCTAGAATGGCTGATCAAGGACCTATATAAGGAGAACATAGTATAGACCAAGATCAAAATAGAAATGAAAAAACATAAGTAACCTCTTCTTACTGATGAAAATGAGGGAGAGGTAGAAATACTCCTTAAACACATTGAAAAGTGTCGTAAGGCCAAATTTTTTTAGAAAGTCATGGAAATCCTACTTAACAAAGAAAAAGAGAAATACTTTCTCAAACTTGCTCAAGAGGGAGCTAAGCTACCTCATCACTTTAACATTGAAACTATCATTATACCTGAAGAGGAAACTGGAATGTCCAAATTGCAAAAATAGTTGAAGATCATGCAAAACCAACTAGCCCAAATGATGTGTGATAAAGACAAAGTTGTAAAGACATACATATTAGATGCTCTTTGTCCTTTCCCATTTGACAAGAGCATAGACATGCCTCCTTTTCCAAAAGGAGTTGAGTTACCTAAGTACGATAAATAATTTGGAACTACTGATCTCCAAGATCATTTGCAAGAATTCAAGGCCTTGTCCATGGAATTTATGCATAATTGAACATATCTCATGTGTCTATTCCCATGAATTCTAGGTGATCAAGCTATGAAGTAGTTTTCATACTTGTCTACTGGTATCAAAACATTCAATGAGATTGCTAACCTATTTGTCCAACAATAGTCTCACAACATCCAACACCTGGTTAACATTCAAGACTTGTGCAACTTTAAATAGAAAGTTGGTGAGCCTTTCCTCACATTCCTTCAGAGATGGAGACAACTTTACACCAAATATTCATGAAAGATTATTGAAATAGAAAATCTTGACATCTTCACTAATAACCTCCTACATAATTTTGGGTATAGAGGTCAACTTCAAGGTCCATGCACTTTTGAAGACATGGTCACAAAAGCTATAATTATAGAGGAATTCATGGTCAAAAGGGTGAACTAACCCTTCAAAAGGACACTAAGCAAGGATCCACCTCTAAAATAGAAAAATCCAAGTATGTGAACACAAATTGAGAGGTTGATCATGATGGAGTTATTGAAAACATTACTCCTAAACGTACTAAGATAGCCTTCAATCTTATAGACAATCTCGAAGCATCCAAGAATGCTGAGAAACCTCCTTCTAACAATAAGATGTCTGGAAACAAACAGAAGAACATCTCTTGGGTCTTAGGCCCAAAAAATGAGTACACACCTCTTGGTGGACCTTTGGATGTGGTCTATAAGACCTTGCTACAAAACAATATCATTTCTCCATTGGATAACTCTCATCCTTATGATCCACAACCATGACCAGCATCATGGAACAAAACCACTTTTTGCCAATATCACCAAAACAAAGGTCACAAAACCAACAATTGCATCAACTTGCATCACAAGGTCCAAGACCTAATTGATGATGCTGACATTGTTGTGGATGGACATAACATGAAAGTAGATCACAAGGCTTTCAAGGAGCCATTCCCATCTTATGAAAAAGGAGAAACCTCAAAACAAAAATCTCATAACAAGATCAACTATACGTACTCTAATGATGATGATGAGATAGTCCACATGGTTGAACCTATGGATGCTAAGTACTATGGTTTCATCACCATCAAGGGATAACAAGACAAAACTAAAACTAAGACACCATTTGTCTTAAGGGCCCCTTCTTCCAATACATTTGACAATAAACCATTGCAATCTTGTGCCAACACTATTACACATTCTCATGCCAAGTTGGTACTCAAAGGCCCCATGCCTTCTGCTCTTGATCTCAAACAACACAAAAAAAAAACCACTTGCTGGTGCATTTAGAAAAGGAACAAAACTTGCAACAACTTTTCTTGCTAGTATCTATAGTATCCTCAATTAGTTATAACAAACCAATGCTCAAATCACAATCTTTGAGCTTCTCAAAATCTCACCTGCTCATAGGAAAATTCTTAACAAAGCCCTCATTGAGGAAAATGTATATCAAGATCTTGATCTTGAGAGGTTCCAATCTATGGTAGGTCATCGAACCTCACCTTATTATATGTCCTTCTCTAAGGAGGAGGATAATTCACTGAGTCATCCACATAATCAACCTCTACACATTGAGGTCATGATACACCAAAAATATGTCTGTCATGTGCTCATTGATAATGGAGCTGGTTTAAACATTGTCTTTGTTTCTCTAATCAAACAATTAGACTATTCTAAAGAGTCCATTGATCCTCCTCACAAGACAACTAACAAAGCATATGATGAGTTCAATGAAAATCTTTAGGTCTGGTGGTGTTGCCTCTCTACATTGGTCCTATAGAAAGGGATGTCACTTGTCAAGTCTTTGACATTCCCTTGGCTTACAATATTCTGCTAGGAAGACCATGGATACATGATATGCACACTATTCCATCCACTTACCATCAATGCATAAAATTCCCATTTCATGGCTCTGAAGTCACCATACCTGCAAATACTAGCTATACCTCTAACATGCTGAAATGTGCTAAAAAATTTGTACTTGCTAATAGAGAATCTATAGACCATCATTATAACAAGCTAAAACAAATTGAGAAATCACTCAAGCTAAAAGAAATTGGGATGGGTGAATATCACAAAGAACTAGTTTTATCTTTAATATTTCTTCCTGAGTCTCCTTGTGACTATGGGAGACCATCTAAAGAAAAGAGACTTTCATAGACTCATGAAATGCTTTGGCTACATGGGGACTAGTCTTATTGGATGCAACAAAAATGGTCCGATTGATCCTGCCAAAGAAATAGCTAGAAGAAATCAAGAAACATTTGGTCTAGGCTTCAAGAAGATTCTCTTCCATCTAGGAAGTAACAAATTCATACCAGAACTTGAGAGTTCATCTGAATAGGAGTCACAAGCTGAGTCTGATGACCATAACAACAATGCTAATGATGAGGATCCTTATCCTTATCCAATTCTTGATGATTTGGCTAAATTCTTTACAAAACTAGACAATTTTGTACCATGTTTCAACACCATGGATTGTGATACTAATTCTTCTAAGGATACCACTAGTTCACATCATACCCAACAAGAATAGGGAGAGTCTAGTCATGCTTTACACATTGAGTACCTTTGTAAAAATCTAGATGATGAAGGAGAGTTTGTTCCTATCACTGTTGGGGAATTCTACAGTCTATCTCCATGCAGTATAGATTCTCGAGAGTATGAGTTCAACTCTCTCTCAAAAGCAAGACAAACAAAGACATAGATCAAGTTCATGTTTATGAAAACCTCCTAGAAGTAGGGAATCATCTATAGTTAGGTTGGATGAGTCCAATCCAACTAGTGTCCTTGAGTCTTCAATTAATGATGTTAGTGCTCAAAGGCATTCAAACACACTTATGGATGAAGCCACTCTAGGTCTCTAATTGCTCATCCAAGCATTTAATGATTATACTATGAACACAATTGAACCTACCACATCTCTTTCACTCACCTATCTGTAGCCCATAGATTGTAATTCTAATGCATCTAGTGAAGTCCTCACATTCCAAAATGACTATGCTCTTGCTTGTTACTTAGAAACTATCAAAAGAGTAACATCTTCCACTAGTGAACAAAACATGAATATGATTGAAGGTGACATCAAATATCTCAATCATACAATAAAAAAGAAAATAAATAAAAGGTTTGATGGTGAAAACCACATTGTGGTAGTGTTAGAACCTAAAAAAGTAAAAATAAAAGACATATCCAAGGGTGAAAACCTCTCTAAGGTGCCCATGGATGAGATATTTGATGCACTTCCTAGTCATTTTTAGGAGAGATCATTAGTGTTGATAGAGCTAACACAACCAATCAAGTTGGGAATATAAGAACATCCTCACATGATACATCTTGCACAGTCACTATTTCTAAAAGAAAAAGAGGAATTGATTGATTTCTTCCAAGCAAAAAAGATAAACTTTACATGGAAATATTCAAACATGCTAGGATTAGATCCTTGTCTCATAATGCATCGCTTGTCTATCACACAAGGAGTTAAACTACTCAAACAAAACCTTAGGAAAAGGCATCCTCATATTGCATTGCTTGTCAAAGCTAAATTGGAAAAGCTTCTAAAGGCTGGTTTCATCCGTGCTATTGATTATGCTAAATGGATATCAAACATTGTTCCAGTCTCCAAGCATGACAAATCTATCAAAGTTTATACATATTTCTAAGATTTGAAGTTAGCATATTTGAAGGATGATTTTCGACTCCCTAACATTGATATGATAGTGGACATGATTGCATGATATGAGATGTACTCACTTATGGATGGATTTTTTGGTTATAATCACATGAAAATTGCACCAAAAGATCAAGAAAAGATTACTTTCACTTGTGCATGGGGAACTTTCTATATGAACATGATGTCATTTGATTTAAAAATGCTGGTGCTGCATATCAAAGGGCAGCCACTATAATTTTTCATGACATGATGCATAAAATAATGGAAGACTATGTGGATGATACTCTAGTTAAGAGCACAAAATTAAACACTCACCTTCAATATGGGACCTATCTTGTATTGCATGGAGAAATTTAGTCTAAGACTTAATCCTAATAAATATCTATTTGGTGTAATATTTGGGAAATTACTTGGCTACATTGTGTTAGAAATGCTTAAGAATAACTGAGAGGGGGGGTGAATTAGTTATTCAAGGTCCAAATGTCCTAATAAAACTTTTTCACTAAGTATAGTGAGCCCATTCAAACTAACCATGCATTCAAGCTAAACATTCTTCTTAGCAAGTTACTGATAAATCAACATGTAGGAATAAGACATAAAAAATCAACACATGACACAATGATTTACGTGGAAACCCAATTTGGGAAAAACTACTAGTAACATGCTACTCCTTTCTCACTCTTTTGAAGTGATTGCCTATGAAAGGCCTACCCTATTAAAGGCTACAAAACACATTGTTAAATGTGACCCAATTAAGGGATTTCAACCACCCTATTAGAAGTGAGCTTGGTTAAAGGACTTTAGAACATTCACTTGGAATGTCACCTTGTTAAAGGATTTACAAAATGGTTGTTAAACCAACCTAAGTCAATAGGATTTTTCCCTAACTAATACAATTGCTAGAGAGTAAAAATAAGGGATTTTGATTTGATATAACTCACAACATAACTTGTAGATTTTAGATCTCAATTTAGTTCACAAATTTTCCTGACTTTCAGTCTTTGTAGCTCTGACAGCTTGTCCTCCTTTCAAGCTTTGTCTTCTTAAGTCTCCATGCTCATTGTGCCAATGCAATCACCTTTGCGGTCACCTATCAAAGTAGAGTCTTTGTACTTTATTCTTTCCTCTTGATGTCTTCTCCTTGAAACCACACACTCTCTCCCATCTCTCTTTGCTTCTTGACCTATAACTCCTTAAGTAGGAGTCTGGAAATACTTTTTCACTCTAATCTTCTTGCTCATATTTTTGGTTTGAATGGATTAGGTAAGATACAATGTATCTTCCCCTTATCTTGTTTCTTCCAGAAACATCTTGTGCAATCCACCTATATTCACCTAAAAATGGTCTTAACCTAGAATTCTGTGCCACCAGCTCAACATTCTTATCTTCCATCTGGTTCACAAAATTCAAGGTAACAAACTTATAAGCTCAAATCTAGAAAATCTTTGACTTTTTAAAATAATGTAACAACTCGACACTATTGACTTTTTGATATTCAACACATGCAGTGTTTCTTAGCACCTACTATGGATTCACTCAACATCAACTAAGTTTTACTGATGCTTAACACTTATTACATTTTATCTTTCTTAACACTTGAACTTTCTTGGCACTTTCTGTTTCACTTGGCACGCACTAGATTTTGCATTTTCTCAGGACTTACTGATATTCTGTTCGACATGAACTAACTTGCTCGACACCCACTAATGAATTTAGTCAAGCATCATAGATAGTTTTGTTATAACTTATTCTTCTAGAGTTTCTAAGTGTAGCCAACCTCTGTTTCTTGAAGTGTAATATCAATACATCATTTTACCATTGTCTTAATTCATCCTTTTACTTCATTACAAAATCATAACTCAACCTTTCCCTTAGGTGTTTTTGTTACATCTTATTGATTAAATCCTCTTCATCAATCAACTAAGTGATAGTACTTGGATCTTATCGAAAATTTTTATTCTAGCAAATAGCAAGTTTGACATCAGTGACAAAACAATGATTGAAAACATTCTTTATCAACAATCTCCCTTATTCAATAATGATCTTTTCAATTAGATTTCAACAATCTCCCTCTTTGGAATTGATGGCAAACCAAACTAATCAACCAAGTTATCAAAATGTTAACTAGATTAAAACAGTAAGTCAAATGCTAAAAATAATTTTTTTAATTCAAAATTATTCATTCTATCAACAACTTTGAATTTCTTATGACTCCCTCTAAATTCTATAAGTAACTCCCTCTTTCAAAGTACTAGGAATATCTCTTTTGCTGATACACTATCTTCTCCTTTTTGTTCTACTCCCTCTTTGATCTTATCATTTTGATTGATTGATTTCTGTTTGTGTTATTTTCTCCCTCTTAGTTGCTATTTCTTCTTTTACACATTTTATCTGTTGATTTGATCAGTTTCTACTATTTCTCCCTCTTTGACAACAAAGCCAAAGACATTATTTTAGCAACTTATCATGCAAGTGTAGCATTTGTAGGAACTCCAATTTCTCCCTCTATCACCTTGCCTGTGACTTATTTGGAATTTTAGTATTTTAATTACTTCAGGAAAAACTAAAGTAAGTATCCTCTACATCAATTTATATCATCAGCAATCAACTCATTTGATGCAGGGTAGTCTTGCTGTTACTAAAACAACCTTGGATAGGGGTATCACCCCTAACTTACCTCTAAGATACTCAAATGCATCTTTAGGTAATGGTTTTGTGAAGATGTCAAAAATTTGTTCCTTTGAGTTGACATATTCCATCTTCTCTTGTTTGTCTTCCACCAATTCTCTTACATAGTGATACTTAATTGCAAAGTGCTTTGTTTTGGCATGCATCATAGGATTCTTTGATATGTTGATGGTACTTGTGTTATCACAATAGAGTATCATAGGTTTAGTTATCTTCTCCTTCATACCTTTCAATAGGTGCTTGATCTATATAGTATTGGTGTAGTTGATGGCAACAACAACATATTTGGCTTTAGTTGTGGACTATGACGTACAACTTTATTTTTTGCTAGTCTAAGTGACTAATCTTTTACCTAAGAAGAGTGCTCCTCCACTAGTACTTTTTTTGTCATCTATATTACCTCCGCAATCTACATTAGTGTAGGCATTCAACTCAAACTTTTCAGTCATCTTGTAGTATAAACCAAAGTCATATGTTACTTTTAGTTACCTGATTATTCTTTTTACTACCATAAGATGATTTATCTTGGATTTGCAGAAAATCTTGCCACTATTTAGATAGATAATGCAATGTTTGGTCTACTATGTAAAACATACTATAACTTTCCAAACATTGATCTATATGTTGTCTAATTTACTTCAGCTGACTCATCATTCTTGTATAACTTATGTCCTATTACCATTGGTGTACTGACTGGTTTTGAATTCTCTAAGACAAATGTTTTGAGTATCTCTTTGATATATTTTGATTGAGTCACAAATATGCAAGGTTTAAATTGATTTACTTGCAATCCAACAAAGAATTTAATTTTCCCAAGCATTGACATCTCAAACTCATATTTCATTTGATCAACCAAATCTTCGCATACTGGATCTTTTCCTCCAAATATTATATCATCAACAAAGATTTTAGATATTAGAATTTCTTTACCTTTTTTTTTTGTCTTGATATACAAATTTCTATTGTCATCTATTCCCTCAAATCCTATCTTCACAAGATATTTGTGAAGTCTCTCATACCAAACTCTAAGCACTTGTTTCAAATGATACAGTGCTTTATGCATTTTGCAAACCATATCCTTGTTGTTGTCATCAAAAAATTCCTTTGGTTGTTCTATATAGACTTCCTCTTCTAGTATGCCATTCATAAAAGAAAAATTTACATCCATTTGGTAGACTTTAAAACATTTTTAAGTAGCATATGCAAGTAGAGTTCTTATTCCTTCCATCCTTGCAACAAGGGCAAATGTTTCCCCATAGTCTAGTCCTTCTTCTTGTGCATAACCTTTACATACTAGTTTGACCTTATTTCTTGTGATCTCACCATTCTCTTCTAGCTTGTTCCTAAATACCCACTTGGTACCAATCACATTCTTATCAGCTGGTCTTGGAACTAAAGTCCAAGTTTTGTTCTTCTCTATCTGATCAATTTCCTCTTCCATAACTTTGCACCAATCATCATCTTGTAGTGAATCTTTCACCATTTTGGGTTCAATCTTGCTTAGTAGACATGATTCATTTCTCAGTCAATTTCTTGTCATTGGTTGGGTTTCCTTGTCACCAATGATTTGTTTAGCAGGATGATATCTTCTGACATACTTGGATAGTCTTGATTCTGTCCTTGTTTCCATGTTTGGTCTTTTAGCTTTAGTCATTGTGCACATCTCTTTCTGGTAGCTCATCATCTCTTTCATGTGTACTAATTTCACAATTAGGATGTACATTATCTTCATTTTGTAACTCAGCTTTTGAATGCAACTCAACATTCACTGGTTGTGACTTGGTAGATACTGAAACTTGTTGCTGATTCCCAACTTGATTGGTAGCTTCTTTAGGCATTCCTTCATAGAGGTACACAAAGGATCTATACTCTTCTAGTTTCTCAGATTCATCAACTTGAACTTTTTTATGCTCATCAAAGTTTACATTTGCACTTTCCACAATTTTGTTAGTGTTAGTATTTAAACACTTATATGCTTTACTTCTAGTGGAGTATCCAAGGAATATAGCATCAAACTTACCATTTCTAGAATCTTTAAGAATAGAGAATTTACAACCAAACACTTTGAAATGTTTTACATTGGGTGAGTGACCATACCATAATTCAAAAGGTGTTGCATTTGTACATTTCTTGATTTGTACTCAATTTAGGGTGTAAATAGCTATACTTACAACTTCTGTCTAGTACTTTAGAGAAACATTCTTCTCTATCATTAATATTCCAGCATAGTCAATCACTCATGTATTCCTCCTCTCTATAATTCCATTCTATGGTAGAGTTCTAGGTGCTAATGTTTGTCTCTTAATTCCTTTATTATTGCAAAATGTCTCAAATTCTTTTGATGTGAACTCTCCTCCTCTATTTGATCTTAGGCACTTCAGACTCTTCCCTATTTATTTCTCAACCTTGGCCAAATACCACTTAAATATTTGAAATGCATCAGATTGATGCTTTAAGAACATGACAATCATCATTCTAGATTAGTCATCAACAGACAACATTATATATATGTCTCCTTTGTAGCTTTGCACTTCTATTGGGCCACATAAATAAGTATGGACTAACTCTAGTACTTCTTTGGAAGTATAGGTATTACTTTTGAAACTTGACTTGGTCATCTTTCCTAGCTGACACTATTTGCACATTGTGCTATTAGGCTTCTTCAGTTTGGGAAAACCTCTAACTTTCTTCATTTTGCTGATGCTAATTATATTATCAAAGTTGACATGACGTAGCCTCTTATGCCATAACCACACATCATCAATTCTTACAATGAGATAGGTAGCATCTTCCATATATAGGTAAAATAGATTACTCCTATTTTGGTTTGCTTTTCCTATTAGATTTTCATCAGTGTCATAGATTTTGGTAATTTTATTTCCAAATTCTACTTTGTATCCTACATTGCCTAACTGTGACACACTTAGTAGATTGTAGTTAAATCCTTCAACATAATATACATTATCACATGAGATCTTCTCTATAATCTTAATGGAACCTTTTACTTTGATTAGACATGGAGCATCATTTTCAAATCTAACACTATTTCCATCATACTGAGTTAAGGTAACAAATTTACTTTTGTCTATTGTCATATGATGTGAGCACCCACTATCTATGATCCATCTGTCATTATTGTTTACATAGGTTACCAATTTTTTTGCCTCATCATCATCTGACTCATCCTTCATAGCTACATATACTACCATATCATCATTTTCATTTGAATTCTCTTCTTCAACAATGTAGCATTTTTTGCCTTTGTCTTTGTAATCTTTGTTATCATCTTCTCTTCTATTCTTGTACTTGTTGGGTTCTCTGTAGTTCTTTTTATATCTGCATCTTGCAGCAATATGTCCTACTTCATTTCAATTATAACAAATGATAGGCAACTTACCTTTGAATTTACCTTTGCCTCTGTGAAATCTTCTGTCCAACAATGCTTCCAATTGTTCCACATATTCTTCATCTATGTTGCTATCACTGGATGCATATTTTATCTTTCTTTTCTTCTTCTTTGGTTTCACCTCTTCAATTTTTTTCAATAATAGCTTGGACTTGAAAGCAAATTCAAGATTCTCAGGTTTGCAATTATCAAAGCTGGATAACTCAAATGCAGTAAGTCTTCCCACTATACCTTCAAGAGTTAGTTTATTTTCTAGTATGCATCTCAACTCTTGGGTGGCTGATACTCTAATAGCATAGATGGGGAGCAAGGTTCTTAAGACTTTTCTAATAATAGTTTCATCATCTAAATGGCCAGTTGCACTTCTTAT